>PVKS010044563.1:0-14264 GCA_004027875.1 Aplodontia rufa | reverse complement strand
CCAAACATATCATCTTCAATTTAATATAGAATTGTGAGGAATTCTGAATAACAAAAAAGTTTAAAAAGAAGAAAAAGTAGCTGAGTGTGGTGGCAGATGCCTGTAATCCCAGAGGCTAGAGGATGCAAGTTAAAAGTGAGTCCCAACAGCTCAGCAAGGCCCTAAGCAATGTAGTGACACCCTGTCCTAAAATAAAAAAAATAAAAAAGGTCTGGGGATGTGAGTCAGTGGTTAAATCATGGCCCAAAACACACAAAAAATAATAAAATTTAAAAAGAAGAAAAAGTTGGAGGACTCATGCTTCCTGAATTGAAAAGTCACTACAAAGTTACAGTAATTAAACTGGTAGTGGCATGAGCACAGAAATATGAAAGGATGATATAGAACAGAGAATCAAGAAATAAATCCTTATATATATAGTCATAAGATTTTCAACAAACTTTCTAAGACTGTTCATTGGGGGAAAAAGTTTTTTCAACAAATTATGTTGCAAAATCTGAATATTTACATGCAAAAGCACGAAATTGAACACTTATTTTACACCAAACTAATCAACTCAAAATGGATCAAACACTTAAAAGTAAAAGATAAAATTTTAAAAAAAGGTCTCATATGAAACAGGCAAAAAGAAACAACAGGTAGTGTTCACAATATTGAATTTTGCAATAATTTCTTGGACATGATACTAAAACCATAGGCAACAAGAGAAAAAAAAAACAGATGAACTGGAGTTCATCAATATTAAAATCTTTTGTGCATCTAAAGACACAATTAACCAAGTGAAAGGCAATCCCAGAATGAGATAAAATATTTGTGAATCATCTCTTATAAGAGATCAATATCCAGAATATATGAAGAACTCCTATAAACCAATAAAGATGATATTCAAATGGGCAAATGACTAAAATAGATATTTCTTTATGACATTCAAAATTAGTAATCATTGGGGAAGTGAAAATCAAAACTACAATGTTGTATCACATCATGTCCATTAGGATGGTTATGCTATTGCTGTGTTTGGAAAGTTATGCCCTCCACCCCTACAATTTTTGTGATGAAATTCTAACTCCAAAGGCGAAAATACACAGTGAAATGGCACCGTTTATGAAACAAGAAACAGGTCTTCACTGGACAGGAAATCTGATGGCACCTTAACCTTGGAATTTGAAGCCTCTGGAATCATTATAAGTAAATATACGTTGTTTATAAGCTAGACAGTATACAATATTTTATTGTAAGAGCCCAAACTAAGACAGCCAAAGACAAAGTGTAGATGTGGAGAAATTCTTATACATTACTGTTAGGAATATGAAATGTTGCAGTCAGAATAGAAAACAGAATGGCTGGTCCCTCCAAAATGAAAAATAGCACTAAAATATTATACAGCAATTCTATTTATGGTTACATATATAAGAATTCAAAATCAGAGACTCAGATATCTATATCCATATTCTTAGCAGCATTATATACAATACCAGAAGACAGAAGCAATCCAAGTGTTCATCCATGGATGAATGGATGACACAATTTGACATTCACATTCAATGGAATACTATTCAGCTTCAAATAGCAAGGAAACTAATAGATGGTATAGAATGGACGATTCTTGAAGACATTATAATAAGTAAAATAAGTCAAACACAAAATGACAAATATTATATGATTTTGCTTTGTGAGGCAACTAGGCTAGAATAATCAAACATATAGGGATAGAAAATAGTATGGTAGTTGCCAGTGGCTGGGGGTTGGGAGTAATAAGAGTTATTATTTAATGAGTAGGAGGAGATTTCAGTTTGAGAAAGAAATTTTAAATCTTGACAGACAGGGAGTGATGATGGTTGCGCAACAGAATGAATGCACTTAAAGGCTTTCAACTTGGGAATCAATCTAATAAAAGAGATTGTAATGTTTGGTCTGAATGGTCAACTTGATTATATTAAGAGACACATATGATTAAGAATATTCTGGTTGTGTCAATGAGGGTGTTTCTAGGAATGACTGACATGTGGGATAGTGAAAAGAAAGCAGAGACTCACCTAACGTGTAACCAGCACCATCCAACATGTTGGAGGCTTGGATGGAATAAAAGCTGGAAGAACAATGAAGTGGCAGCAAATGCAAGCCTGATTCTTCTTGAATGGGTTCTTGGTTGCTTCTGTGATCTTCTGAGGATATCAGACTCCAGCTACTTAACATTTCCCAAGCAGTCTTTGCCCAGTGATTTTGCAGGGAGTTGCCAGGCCTTGAGTCCAGACTGCAATAACATTGTTGATCCCCTTGGTCCCAGGGCTTCAACATTCTGGACTGCACAGCTATTGGTTTCTCCAGCTCTCTAACCCACAGGAGGCCATTGTGGAACTATTCAGCCTCTGATTGTATAAGCCAATCAAATTAAATATATATATAATCCTGTTGATTCTGTTCCTGTACAGAACCCTGACTAATACAAAGGTGAAGGACCTTTACCATGAAAACTGTAGAACTCAAGAGAAATAAATTGGAGAAGACCTTAGAAGATGGAAAGACCTCTCATGGGAGAAATAATATTATCAAAATGACCACATTACTTAAAACACTATACAGATTCAATGCAATATCAATCAAAATGCAAATAATGTTCTTCAAAGAACTAGAAAAAGCAGTCATGAAGTTCATTTAGAAAAATAAGAGACCCAAAATAGCTAAAGAAATCCTTATCAAGGTAAGTGAAGCTAGAGGCATCACAAGACCAGATTTCAAATTATAGTACACAGCTATAGTAACAAAAACAGCATGGTACTGGCATCAAAACAGACACGAAGAACAATGGAATAGAATAGAAGACACTGAGTCAAATCCACATAAATAGTTACCTCATACTTGTCGAAGGAGCCAAAAACTTAAGTTGCAGAAAAGAGCCTCTTGTACAAATGGTTCTGGGAAAACTGAAAATCCATATGTCATGGAATGAAATTTAGCCCCAAACCCTCACCCTACACAAAACTCAAACTCAACGTGGTTCAATGACCTAGGAATTAGGCCAGAAAACTTACACCTGCTAGAAGAAAATGTAAGCCCAACAATGCAATATGTTGGTTCAGGAAATGACTTCCTTAATAAAACTCCCAAGGCACAAGAAGAAAAATTAAAAATCAATAAATGGGATGTCATCAGATTGAAAAGCTTTCTCATAGCAAAGGAAACAAAAGCATGAATAGAGAATCCACAGAATTGGAAAAAATCTTTGATAACTGCACCTCAAATAGAGCATTAATATCTATGATATACCAACAACTCAAAAAAATTAAAGCCAACAACACAAATAACCTAATCAATAAATGGTCAAAAGAACTGAACAAACACTTTTCAAAAGAAGAAATGCAAATGGTCAGTCAACAAATATATGAAAAAAGCTCAACATCTCTAGCAGTTAGAGAAATGCAAATTAAAACTGCATTCATATTTCATCTCACTTCAGTCATAATGGCAATTATTAAGAATATGAACAGCAATAAATGTTGGTGAGGATGTGGGGAAAAGGGTACACTTATACGTTGTTGGTGGAACTGCAAATTGGTACAACCCTCTGGAAAGTAATATGGAGATTCCTTAAAATCTTGAGAATAGATCCACTCTCTGACCCACTTAGGCCACTCACCGGTATATATCCAAATAATTTACCATAAGCATACTACAGTGATGCAGCCACATAAATGTTCATATCAACACAATTCACAATAGCTAAACTATGGAATCAACCAAGATGCTCTTCAACAGATGTATGGATAAAGAAAATGTAGTATACATACACACAATAAAATATTACTCAGCCATAAGGAAGAATGACTTTATGACATTCACTGGCTAATGGATGGAACTAGAGTATATCCTGGTAAGTAAAATAAGCAAGTCTCAAAAAGCCAAAAGTCAAATGTTCTTTCTGATATGCGGAAATGAATCCAAAACAAGGAAAAGATCATAGCACTAGACAAAAGGGAAGGAAAGAGAGGAAGAAGAGAGGAAGTTGGGAAAATTGGTGAAATGAATCAGATTTAACTTTCCTATGTTCATATATGAATAGTGAATCGCATTAACATGTTCATCAACAAGTTAGTAAATGAAAAAACTTTTAGTAAATAATAGAAAGATCAGTAGAATAGATGGAAAAGAATGGGGGGAGGGTAAATACTGGGGGAGGAACTGAAATAAGTAATACTCCACTCTCTTATAATTATATCTTTGGCTCTTCTATTATCATGTATATCTAGAAAGAACAATGAGTGGGAGGAAGGCAGGGAATGGGGCAATACTGGAGACTGAAATGTAACTAATTATACTACGTGCTGTTATAATTATTTTACTGTTCATTCTATTGTCATGTATAATTAAAAAGAACAGGGCATGGGAGGAAAGGAGGGGGAGGGGAAATAAAATATGGATGAGTTAGAGAAAAATAAATTCCTAGGAAATTCTTGATGGGGGCACTATTTTTGTTTCTTAAATGGAGTTTTAGGGTATATGGTAGCATTTATTAAAGTGCTAGTTCTAAGTCTTATTGAGTAAATTATCAATTTTCTAGCTGTTTTTATCCATACTTATCCAGCTTCACTTGTGACCTAAACAAGAGATTAATGGGGATTAATGATTCTGATCTTCCTTACTATTAAATGACTATTAAATGACTGTTAAGGAACTTTAAAATATCCAAGTATTTTATTTATTATCCTTATTATAATTTAATTGTCCATATTCATGGTATACAGTATGATAATCCAATATATGCTTACAATATGCACTAACCATATCATAGTAATTAGCATTTCCATGCCCTTATCATTATATTTTAAGCTTTCAAGCTCCTCTCGTCTACTTCTTCATAAAATATATAATAGGTTAATGTGAACTGTAGCTACCCCACTGTATACCCATTACATAACCTTCCATAAGCCCCATTCCTCACTTTCCCTCCTAGCCTCTATTCTTTGATAAGATCAACATTTTAGCTTCCACATATAATAAAGAACCTATGGTATTTGTCTTCCTGTATCTGACTTATTTCACTTAACAAAATTGTTCTCCATTTCCATTGATTTTACCAAAAATGATATAATTTTATTATTTTTATGGATACACTATATTCCATTTTGTATATACATCACATATCCTTTATCCATTCATCCACTGATGGGCACTGAGGTTGATGCCATATCATAGATATTATGAATAGTGTCACAATAAACAAGGGAGTATATGTATGTCTTTTGTAGGCTGATTTTGTTTCCTTTGGAAATATACCCAGAAGTGATCTACCTGTATAATATGGCAATTGTATTTGTATTTTTTTAAGGAACATCCATACTGTTTTGCAAAATTACTCTAATTTATTTTCCTACTAACAGTGTATAAGGGTTCCCTTTTCTTTGCATTCTTATCAGCAATTTTTTCTTTTTAATAATAACCATTCTAACTGGAGACAATATCTCATTGTAGTTTCAATTTACATTTTTCAGATAGCTATTAATGGTGAACATTTTTATATTTGTTGGCCACTTGAACCCAAACATGAATGTATAAATGTTTTATTAAGATGAAAATCTCAAAGTTATTTCAATAGGACAAATGCCTTTATGGAGTTCACACAGCATTAAAAGCAATAAAAATATAAACTGTATTGAAATTGGTTCTAAACACAAAGGTGAATATGAATAGGCTTCTATGTAATAAAGATAACAGGGCAATTTAATTTGAAATTCTGTTGGAAAACAGGAAACCTATGAATTCAGTCACACAGATTCTCAACCTCAGAAAAGGGAATTAAGGCAAAATATGAAAAGGGAGAAAAAATCAATAATTGAGAAACATGGAACATCTTTAGAGAAATTTAAAATCCAAGAAATTTTAAATCTAAGATTTTAAAATCCAAGAAATTTAAATCTATGTTAATGGTACAAAATATTAGTAATCATTACCTTCTCTCACCAAAATTGTCTGGCCTTAATTCCCATACCTCTCTAGTATTGCAAATATAGAACTCCTTAGGCTGTGTTAACTGATACAGACTCCAAGAGTTCAAACACCATCTTTTTTTAATCAGGGGAAATTTTAACACTCCTTTACAGTCAGCCTGACAACTTAATACTGAAGAAAACTAGCTACTGTCCCAATTATGTGGCCTAGTCATAGTATGCACACCTTTCCCAACTTGTTCCCCCCAACCCATGTCTGGTAATTCTCTAAGATCATGATCTAATTATTCTAGCTCTGAGATCTTTCCTTCATTTTACTAGAAGACCTATAACCAGGATTATAACAGTTAGTACTAGATTTTTTTATAGGCTGAATTCTCACCAAGTACTTAATTGTTCCCTCACTCCCAGCTAGCTATCACACTTTTCGGATAGTCTTTCCAAACTATTTGTCTTGGTATGACCTACTAGAACTGCCTGTTATACCTTGGCAAAAGATATACCTCAGGCCCAGCTCTTAAGTTTTACACTCTATGATCTAGCTGGTCTAAATCCAGCTAGATAATGCCAATAGCCCTGGACGTTGATACTAAATTAGAATAATCCAAATGGCTTTGGAAGGAAGAGAGGCATGTATAAAAAACATGTACTGGTGAGAAGATACAGGAAAGCATATAAAATATAACATTTTAAATATAAACAAAATATAAAGCTCAATAAAACTTTAAGAAAAGTTTGCCAGGAAAAACAAAAATCAGAAAACAAATTCTTAAAATATAACAAAGGAAAACTAGGGAAAAGTCCTTGTATCAGTATATAGAGAAATGAACATTTAAGTGATAGTTAAAATGTGCATGCTGGTAGATCAAATAATGGTCAATAAGGAAGAGATCATAAGCCAAACTGACAACACACAATAAATAAATTACCAGACCTAGATATACTCTAACCTAAGAATTTGTAAGGAAATTATGATTAAGATTAGTAATCTGTGGCTGGGGATGTAGCTACGTTGGTAGAATGCCTTTGTAGCATATGCAAAACCCTGGATTCAATCCCCAGGACCACAGGGAAAAAAAAGAAGAAAAGAAAAAAAATTAGCATACTCTTGGCTAAAATGAATTATGCCCCACTATTAAATATGATCAAACATAATCAGATCCAGTAGATTACAAATGAGACTTCTGTTAGTAAGGAATCAATAGGGGACTTGAAGAATTTAGTCCTGAAAGATTCACATTAATGTCAGAAAATGTGATTCAGAAACTAAAGAGACACCAGGGTATATTTGTCACTCAGCCTTTTGTCACTGTGACAAGAATACTTGGCCAGAATATCTCAGAGGAAGAAAAGTTTATTGTTCAGACCATGGTCTGTCAACATCGTTGCTCTGGGCCTCAAGTGAGGCAGAACATCATGGCAGAAGGGTGTGGCAGAAAAAAAAGCTGTTCAGCTCATGGTAACCAGAAAGCATAGAGAAAAGGATGAACCAAAGACAAAATGCAGTCCCCAAAGCCATGCCCCCAGGGACCTTCCTTTTTTTAGTCATACCTACCTTCCTACAGTTAAAACCCAGTAGTCCATTCAAATTATTATTCCATCGATCCACCATTTAGGTTATAGCTCTCAAAATCCACTAATTTCACCTGTGAACATTCCTGCATTGCCTACCACATGAGCTTTTCAGGGACATTAAAGATCCAAACCACAACCGTATGAAATGTGGAAATATTTTTGACTACATATAATGTAAAGCTAAATTCTTCCCCAGTGGAAAGCCAAAAGAAAATTTTGGAGGGGACCACATCACCTTCAGGACATAAAGAGAACTGGGTAATATGTAGGAAATGATCCCCAGAGATGTCTCTCAAGCCAACTCTCAAACAAGCCTAACCTCCACCCCTAGGGGCTGGCTACTAACTTCTAGGCAGTTTCTTTTGTCAAAAACAGTCATTGGGGGGGCTGAAGCAGTGGCTCAGCGGTTGCAGCAAGTTGCCTGGCATGTGCAAAGTACAGGGGTTCAAACCCCAGCACCCAAGTATACAACTAAGTGTCAGAGCAACGAAAGCCATGTGAAAAACTCAATAAACATTGATTCTCTCTCTCTGTGTCCTTCTGTCTTTAAAAAAAAAAACAGTCATTGGGGGGCTGGAGCAGTAGCTCAGCAGTTATGGCACTTGTTTTGCATGTTCGAGTATATGGGTTTAAACCCCAGCACCCATGTACACAACTGAGCGTCACAGCAAAGAAGGCCATGTGAAAAACAAAATAAAAAATTGATTCTGTCTCTCTCTCTCTCTTTCTCTCCCTAACCCTCTCTCTTAAAAAACAAAACAAAACAAAAAAAAACAGTCATTGGATCACCCAGATCCCAGTTTAGGTCAAGCCCTAAGGCCAAGTCCCTTGGAAGTGATTGATTCACAATCCCATATCATTGGTTTAGCTTCCAGGACTCCCATCATCTATAATATTTTATCAGAAGATTGAGGGTACACAATTGTCCTTAATAAAAATTCTGGAATATCTTTCTCTACAACATTCCTACCTCCCCATTATCATCTTACATCTGCTTTTCCCAGGTTTCATTACTGGGACTTAATATGCATGTCTTCCTGATCCAGTTAAACCTGAAAGCCAATGGAAAACTACCACTGGTATAGACAGGTAAGTCCTGAGGAAGATGACTAAGATTATTTATCATATTTAGATGAGGAAGCCCTTCATTTACTTGGGAGGGACATAGGAGTCCACACTATAAAACCTCTTAATAGACTTTGTGTTAAGAAAGTCATCAACAGTTTCTAATAATTGTATTAGCATGTATTAATTCTCCATGTTAATGAGGTTCAGTGTGAGATTTCAAAATACGATACAGCCCATACTGATTAAATCCAGTCTACCTTCATCTACCTCCTCCATACTCACTCTCACATTTCCTCCCTCCACCCCTCACATAATTTATTCATTCTATCAATATTATTTTAGCTAAATAATGATGTCATTTCCAGAGAAGCTGTGACATTTGAACAGAGGGATTTCTTTTCATTTTAAAAAATATTTTAATATTTTCCAATGTTCTTGGCCTCCTTGCAGCCAAAGAAATAGCAGACTAATGGCAAAGAAGACTAATGGCAAATAGTTATACCATCAAGAGGTTCACTAATGAACCGATGCTTTTTCTAACAAACACAGCCTTTATTTCTTGGCAGAACAGTTGAACAAGACCAAATGGTTACAGACTCAGAAACGAAATTATATAGCTGCAATTTTTTCAAGTGAATTATATGTGGATTTCACCCATGCTCTTGAGATTCTTCTCCAAGATAAAGGATCTCATTATTTAGAGTCATGTATTGTGAGTCTTGTCAATGTCATTAACTCTTGTTTCTTTCATCCTTTCATATAACCCATATGAGACACTGAAAAGTAAATGATTCCTGTGAAGGGATGTCCCCATGCAAAATTATGAAGTAGGGAGAGTTTGTCTTAACTTCTTTTTCTCTCCTGACTAAGGTCCTATATTCCATCTTCAAAGCTCAAAGGAATGATGTGCTGTTGATTGTATTTCAGTTCCCCAGGCATACCATGAAAAAGTTCAAATCCTAACATGGTTTCCTTTTCTGCCTTCTCCTAAGAAAATCCTAGTCTCATACACATCTTCACAAAGACATTCCGGAGGCAAAATACACACAGTGCAACAGCTGTAGAGATGTACAACTTTGTATGGAATACAATGTTGGAACACCTGCCTCCCTGCATGGAAACTATAAAGGAAAACAACATCTGTGAATTGATTCCACCAGCCTGGCCAGTAGCAGCCAACTACCATTAAATTTAAAGGGCATCACAAAGCTGAGAATTTTAATGAAATAAAACATAAAATTATCTTGGAAACAATGTTTTAAAGTGAAAATGAAAGTAAAGAAAACAGGAAGTAGCAGAAACAAGAGGTTAAGAAAGAGCATACTTTCTAGAGGCAGACACACTGGGTGTCACAGCCAACTGTGCATCAGCTTGTGACCTTAGGTAAATTATCCGAACTCTGTATACTCATAACTCCTCACCTATAAAATACAAGTAATACCTATTTATTTCATAGGACTATTATGAGAATTAAGAAAGTAGATACATACTAAGTACCTGGTTCTCAATAAATGGCAATTACACCATTTCCTGGTGGCACAATCTAGACTCAATCAGTAAAATTCTGTTTGTTTCTTTACCTGTAAACCATAATAAATAATGATTGCTCTGCCTCTTAAATGATATTCATAAATCACAAATGAGTAAATCAATGGGAAACGGCTTTGTAAAGACAAATACAATAGATAAATTAAAGGGTCATTATTAATAACTTCAATTGATAATCAGAAAATATCTACTACTTTAACAGGAAATAATTGGTTTTCTGTCTTGGCTATTTACATTAGGTGTAATCTGTCACCAAATCTAGTCAGAAAATCTGATTAAGTTTCTTTGCTGATCCCATCTAGTGTCCAACTGTGAACTCAACATTAGGATTACAATATACCCTATTTGGTTTTGGCTTCCACACAATCTCCTTATGAACGTAGGAATCTATATCACTTGATTTGGACATTGGCATCTGGAATTTTCACCATGCTCCCATAATTTAAGTCAATTAATTCTATTGTATCTGAATCCCATTCTGTCCACATTTCCAACCTGTTCCTTCCAAAATTTCTCTAATTGTTCCTGTCTTCCTCAAATGCTAGCTCATTAGTTTCTGCTAGGGAAACTGATAAGGCTATTTGAACTCAATGGGTGATGGCTGCCATATGATCAGGCAATTTTTAGCATAAATTTACACTTTTTAACAGCTATGACATTATTTACAGTAGTACATTCCTATTTAAAATGATATATTACACATATCCCTAGGGTATGTGTTGCAAGATTTCAGGTTCACTGAATTCTGATTAGGTAAGAAACATTTGGGATCTTAAAGAAAGCTACTTTACTATGGAAAGCATACTTCTTTCACCCATTGCCAGGGCAGGGAATAAATGGAGAAGGCCAAGCATTATATCTTAGAATGACTATAGTGTGAACCCAATTACCCTTAAATTTATTTATTTATTTCAGACAGTAGAAAGTTTGAGGAGGTTGCAATTAACATAGTCCCAGCACATAATGGACAATCAATACATATTTGATAAATAAATTAATTATCTACTCAGTGTTTAAGGTCATATCTGCATAAGAGTTTTAAAAGGTCAATTTATTTGTATGTCTTATAAATCACATTATTCTTCTGAATTGTTTCAATAATAAATGTCTTGGAAAATTATTGATGTAGCACAAAAGAGAATGGGATGCTCTGGGAATCTCAGACTGTATTAATAAATCAAAACAGGATTCAATATTTTAAAAACAACAATTATGGTGATTGAAAGACTGATGAATGAGTGTTAAGCAAGAAAATACAGCCCCATTTCCCTAGTAAGAACTGCAAGTCATATGAAACTCCTTTTTCTCCTCATTTACCCATGATATTACTTTGTGAGCTTTGTGCAAGAGCACATGTATATGTGAGATTGAAAGGCCTCAAAAATTTTCATATACAGTAACAAGTTTTCTTTATTTTTAAAATTCAAGTTATTTCCTGTCAGATTAAAATCAAAATCCATTTGTGTCCGGAGGCAGATTGATAACATAATGCCATTGTTGAGGCATCTGCGCAGTGGCAGGGGATGAAAGACTAGGGCAGACTTCTCACCAGAGACCAGAAATTACCTTTAGCTCCTTTTATGTTTATTTCCAAACGCTGTCTGCTATTTTTACCCAACTACCTACCCTTCATTCATCTTTTCCTTGCTTTTTGATCTAATTCTTCCATTGAACACTGAGAAGATGTGGTTTAACAGGTACATCGAGCTATGAACTTCTCTAAGAGTAGACCCAATAAAGATCAAAAGTACTAACAGTGTATATTTAAACCATGGTTGCATTAAGCATTTTCCTTTTCCTATCATTATTTTCCTTTAAAAAAACTGAATTTTGTGCCATAAATCTGGCTTTGTAGAAGCATTGCTATTGAGATAATTTTAAAACAAAGAAAACTTGTCTTTAGGAAAATCAGTTTAAAAGATAAGCAGGATAACACACATAAAAGGATTTGAAAACAGAAGATTGAATTTAAACAATGAGTACTAATCAGTTTTCTATAACAATTTCAGTTTTAAAAGTGAGTTTAAAGGCTTAACTAAAACCTTCTCATTGTGTACAGACATAGTTAAATTATAATACATGATTATCTACCAGTTTTCTTTAGAATCATAGCAGTTTAGAGCTGTAATCCTAGAAATGCTCTCCTACAACCCTCTGGTGTTACAAATAAAAAAAAACTAAGACCCAGAAAGATTTACCCAGGTGATACAGCTGGACAGTGACTAAGCAATTTTGAGTATATTTCTAATACTAATTCAAGTTTTCATTGATTGGATAATTTAACTTATAGGTTCATAAATATACCATCATGAAAAAAAAACAAAATAGTTTAAGCCTTTCCTTCGACATATTTTAAGGCAGTCAGAAATGATACTTCAGTGAACAATCTTTGTTATGGTAACTAATCATGGCATTATATCTTCATGAGTATAATAAGATTCTGGACATGACATAGTGAGAGGATGTGAAAAGCTAAATAGATTTTACATTCTATACCTGATTGCTACTTAGATCTTGAAAAAAAATGCACTTTGACTGGATTGTTTCAATGACATAAATTATCCTTAGAGTTATAATCGGAGATCTTTATGTACTAAAAGTGTACAGAAGAGGGGAGATTGTTCCAAAAATCCTTTCCACCACAAAAGGCAAAACTACAGCACTCTTTCCTTAATCAAATCAAATTCTTATATTCAAAACCGGTTATCACCGTTCAACTTTAAAAATGGCCCAGCAAGTAACACAAGCCTAAAGCTTTAACATTAAATCCAAAAATTTCCTTATATGGAATATTCTTCAAGGGGAAGAACTGAGTCTCATATTTATGTGACTATCCTCACATAAGACTATTCATGATGCTTCAATCAGCAGACTTCCAAATTATCAATTCACCAGCAAAGAATAAAATAAGTTTGTGTTTTCAACCAACCATGGAAACTTTGAATTATGTTTTAATGGCCAATATAAATGAATTTCTTCAGAATAAAATTAAGCTACACATCATGAAACAGTTCTCAAATTCTTCCTGAAAATAGCTTAACTACTTTGTGATTAAGCCAACATATAATTGAGTAAATAACAAACACAGATCTAGAAATTATGCAAATGCACATCTTAGTTTCGCACAGAATAATGTTCTCTACTAATGAGTTAGTACTATGAAGAGATTCTGAACAATCAAAACGGCCAGGGAAATGCCCAAGTGCAAATTAGAAATGCACCAATATGCTTTCTAACTAGCATGTATATTTTTTTTCCTTTTTGGACAAGTAATACCATTCAAATATTGATTTAATATAGACCAAGTGGAAATAATCTAGTAAAACACATAAAATGGAGGCTTTCTAAAGCCATGAAATCAGTATTTTCCATAATGCAGAAAATTATTTAAATGTACAAAATGTATGGTACCATGTACAAATACATCATAATGAATGCTATCATTATAATTATAATGCACCAATATTTTCTAAAAAATTGTACAGAAATCCAAATGTATTTGCAATTAAAAATCATAATGCCTAACACTGGTACATGTGTGTATGCACACTACACACACACTCATATTTCTCAAACATGAAAATTTGCTGACAAGTGATCAAATTCTTTCTCCTATAACCTCTCCTAATGGGAGAAGGTAGATAAAGCATAGGAAAATCTCTACCCTTATTAGTTGTTTTAGTTCAGTAGTTATATACCTCAGGAGGGGATAGATGTGCCCCATTTTAAATTCCCTAACCTGTCATTGGCCCACAATTAATTACACAATCCTGCCTAATTGCAAAAGAGTTGGATAATGTGAGGGAACACATGCATCTGATGAGCAGTTAATAACTCTACCATAGTCCCGTACTAGATTTTTTAATCATGGCAAAGTCATTTAACCTCTCTGTGCTTTAGTTTCCCTATTTATAAAATAAAGCTTACAATAGTAGCTATCTCAGGAAGCTGATGTGAGGATTTAATAATAAAAATGTATGTCAATCAAAGCCCAAAACCTAGCACATAGCTCTCATTTCCCTATTTACTAGCACACTGAATTAGTGATGGTCCAAATACACAGCACTATGAAAGCCAACTTCACTGGCAAGAGGATATTCTCCTTACTCCAAAGAACTTGCTGTATCT
>PVKS010044562.1:0-14264 GCA_004027875.1 Aplodontia rufa | reverse complement strand
CCGGTACATTTTTGATGTGGACTGTGCACTGGAGAAACTTATTACCGATCATGAGAAAGGTACGTTAAAATACTGTAATTACCTTTGAGTTTAAAGTGGAAATTTGCATCATAAAAGCCAGACCTACTGTGTCAGGCTGTTCACACAGCATCGCGTTGCTGTCTCAGAAGCAGGCTGTGGGGGCCTGTGTGAACAGAGGGATCCCCTGCATGAGGGGCGGTGGCATAGGAATCCCCAGCTTTGGCCCCCACAGCCTGTCTCACATTGTTCTCTATTAAAGCAAGGCTTTGGGGGAGGAACAATACAAAAAGGACTCGTTAATGCTATATTTTGAAAATGCTATTTTCTATAGAGTTTAGTAATTGTAATAAAGTAAGCATAGGCAACGTGATCATTGGGCCTACAAAAACCAGATATTACCACAAAAAAATTGACCTGGAGTGTGTCTCTGCTGTTCACTAAAAGCCTAGGTTCGTTTTGAAAGAGAGGAATGGGGTGGAGTTCTTTTATTGACTCCATCCTAAGAGGGTATATAGGAGCCTCAGCCCATATGATCAGATGCTGCCTGGAACCCTCTGCACCCGGTGTTTCCTTATACAAGACTTACAGGCACTGTGGGACTTAATGGGTCTGGGAAAGGCTTTGTTACATAACTTAAAGTATTTGAAAATGTCATGACAAGTGCATGTTTTTTCTTCTACCTGAAAATCACATTGACAACTTTTCTATTACCTGTAAAAAATAAAAAAGGCAAATTTACACATTTTTCTTATTAGTTACCTACAGAGTGTTTATGTTGTTTGTCAGTGAATATCAATTCAACATTTTGTTGGTCGGTATTAAGGCTGAAGCCAACCTCAAGAGCATATAAAAATCTTCACATATTGCTGCATTTCCTCACATAAGAACCCCATGCTGCCTTTGATTTGGCCATACTGTTTTCATTTCCAATCATAATTGACTTTGGTTTTTCCATCTCCAAGATGGGCTAGAAATTATTTCTTAAATTGCCTTTAGTAACTTCGTTTTTCTGTCCTTGGATATAAAACATTTTACAACCAATATAGGACTTGGTTTGGATATTGATGTCTTATTATTAGATGTTCAACAAGGACTTGGGCTATCTTCGCAGTGTATTTTCCATGAATTAGTAAAATTTACGTAGAGAAGAAATTCCTTCTGTTCGTTAACAACTAGGTTCTTAGAATTTACCTTAGCCTTCATGGCTAGCATCTGGCCCCTAATTACTTGGAATATCATCAATAGGTCGTTTTCTTTGGCCCCCAAAGTCCTTTCCTTAAAGGTGGTCATGAATTTAAAAAAGTAAGTACCAACCAACTCTCTGATGGATGCATTGTGTGTTTCTTTCATATCTGTTACGCCCTTCTGGGTATCAGTATATTAGAACCTGCTCTCCTATTACTCCTTTCTGAATCTAGCCATCCTAGGTTGTTCTCTAGATGTTTTTAGAATCCAAAGGGATAGAATCTTTTTCCAAATAGCTCTAAAATTCTTTTCTGATAAGATGAATCAGCCTTTCATAATGAGCAGTTTTCAAAAAGTCTGGTGACTCTTGGAGACATGGAGAGAGAGGAGAGATCTGCAAAGTCACCGGGGATTTATCCCAGCTTCTTGGGGAACATTGACGTGTACAGATTGCTTCCCTGGAAAGTAGGAGGGAATATAGTAGTCACTTGGAAGGTTCTTGCTTGATAAAAGGGGGAAAGTATTGTCAGGATCCATACACCCACACAATTTATTGTAGTCCATTTTGCAGTACATTTAAGAATGGGAGCACTTTTTTGTTATTTACTTCTAATGAATGCACTACCCAGCAGTTCAGGGCAAAAGTGGCACTAAGTGAATTATTGACAGATTTTTTATGCGTCAAAAGGGTGAAGAAAATAAAATAAGGGTACAAAATTTATGTGTCTGACAGAAGGAACTTCATGAAATGTTCTGAGAGCCTTTTTGTTTTATGTATTGAATTTTAACTATTGAAGCTTTTTCTTTGAACTTCTTTTTGCTTATTTATTATTCCTAAGTTATAGTTTAGGAAGGAGCCATTTAGCTGATATTTATGTGCTCAGGGCATTTTCAGATCATTCAATGATGCTAATTGATATTATGGTATTTGTTATCAATAGGATTTATTTTTTTTTTTTAAGAGAGAGGGACAGTGAGAGAGACAGAGAAAGAGAGAAACAACTTTATTTTAGTTTTTCACATGGCCTTAGTTGCTCCAACACTCAGTTGTGTACGTGGTGCTGGGGTTTGAACCCGGGTCCTCGCGCTTGCCAGGCAAGCACCGAAACCGCTGAGCCACCGCTCCAGCCCTATCAATAGGATTTAAACTGAAATTCTCAGTCATGCTTACTAGTAGTCCAAGAGCAGAAGTTTCCTAACACATGCCATCTGATAAACTACCTCCTGAGAGTTGCTTGGGGACTACTAAAGATCCAAATCCATGGATCATGTACCCAGATATTCTAATTCCGAAGGATGATAGGTAAACCTTTAGGAAGGTATAACTTTTAGAAAGTCCTCCTGGGTGATTCTGATATGCAAGTTTGAGAACCCCTCTTCTGCACCCTAAAGAGATTAGGTGGATATTTTCCAAATTAAAGAGACTTTGATGCAAACTATAATTCATTGGGGAAATTTGGGGAGCAAAAATATTCTTATAGTCCAGAGGAGAACATTTAATGGGGGGGAATCTATAAATTCAAACTAATGTATATAAGATTCACTTGTCCCTTTGTAAGTTGGAGTGAAATTTTCTCTTCTGATTACTGTTTGAGAGACCTGCTATAAAAATGAATGTAAAATCTGTGGGAACCAGAAGGCAAATATATTTATTCAATTTGGACCAAGGCCAGAACACCAGTAGATGTTAACATCAGAAGTCCTATGAAAAATGACAGTCGTTACACATGGTTATATCATTGAGAGTGGAATCTACGTATCATCTGTCAACAAGTGCCCTGTAACTAGTGTGTAAAGTATTTACTGTAGACTCTCCTTTACTGTCAGTACCCTAGCAACATTTCCTTTGCTAAGATTGTTTTACCATTTCCATTATAAAGCCCATATTTTAAAGATTGTAACTGGATGGTGGTTTTAATTTTTGTTTGAAACTTGGCAATTTGACTTGGAAAAAAATGTGTGCAAATTATTTGAAAGAGGTTTATTTATTTTTACCATGAAAAGTAACTCTGTCAAAGCTTTTTCTGTGTTTTGCTTTCAGCTGGAAGTTTACAGGCCATTAGTCCATAATGTGAATTAACCCCATTTGGTATTTTTCCTTTTCCTTTAAAATGGTAAAGGACTGTTATTCACTTTGGTGAAGTGTTTACTGCATATTCACTGTAACTACATAACATTTTAAAAATCTTATTTCTGTGGGACTTTGCATTATTATTGTAACTACTCCAGAATGTACACAGATGACATAATGGATCCAAAGGAGATTTTAGAGGAACACTGTGGCAATATATGAAGTAAAAATCCATTTCTAGGATGGCAGCATGAAATGGTCCTGTTTGACTGCTTTGTCCCATGGTGCCTTGGCCTGAATTAGGGATAAGTGAACAGTTTTGGGAAACCTGGATCAGTTCAAATCTTTGTCCAGTGGCCTAAAAATGCAAGAGGGAAAAAGTCCCTGACTTTTCTCAACGAAACCGTTTATTGTTGTTTATTCAGCAACAGTAAAAACTGTATATGTACATATAGATCCTACTGTGTGTTGAGTGTGATGTTTCATGGCAGAGAAAATTAGATGGGTGGTTGATAGTACCTGCCCTGGAGGAGCTGAGTGTGTTGGGGAAAGACAGATTCAGCAGAGCTAAGAGCAATGTGGCCTGAGGGTCACCACAAGTCTGGTCAGATTGTTTTGGAAATAGAAAGGGAGCCACTAACTCCCTTTTCACTTCAGGGTTTGGTCTTTATTTCTTGAAACTTTTTCTCTGTCTGTTCTCTTTCAGCAGACACTTATGTCCTCTTATTCCGTGACAGATAATGTTAGTAGGATGGTGTATATTAGTTAGCTAGAGCTGCCATAACAAAGCTCCACAGACTGAGTAGCTTAAACAACAGAAAAGAATTTCTTCACAGTTCTAGAGGCTGGAAGTCTGAGATCAAAGGTGGGTGTCTTCTAAGGCCTCTGTCCTTGGCCTGCAGATGGCCATTTTCTCCTTGTATCTTCACATGGTTTTCCCTCTGAACCCAATTTCCTTTTCTTATTTTGACACCAGATATATTGGATTAGGATACACCCTAATGACCTCATTTTAACAGAGTCCCTTTAAAGGCCCTGTCTCCAAACACAGTCACATCTAAAACTCAAAGAGTTAGTACTTCAATACTACTTCATGATGAATTCTGGAAGATACCATAACAGACATTGTACTTGATGAATTTTTCTGTAAACCCCTTTGAATACATTGCATTTGTCTCTGCCAGAATTGGAACACTAGGATTTAGGGATCTGTTAAAGAAAGGAATTGAGTTGCAGCTGGAAGCTAAAAGATGGCGATTTAACCTTATAAATAGCATCTGTTAGGAAGCCTCATTTCTCAACAAGAGTGTTTTTAGACCTAGACAGACTATCTTCAGATCACTTTTGTTGCAAAAGGCTATTGGAAAGCCTTCTGCTCCTCAGCCTCCTGAGCCCCGTCTGTAAAGATCGCTGTGCTGCGCTTGCTTCTCTCAGGCAGATGAAATTTTGCATTCTCTTCTCTTGAGATATGGTCTCACCTGCTTTCTTTACTTGCGTTTTTTCCTTCAGATTTTCAGTTTCTTGTTATTTCCTCTTTTCTCTGACCTTTTCTGGGGGTTGGGGGCTGCTGGGGTTTGAACCCACTAAACTACATCCCCAATCCTTTTTTATTTTTAAAGAGAAAGAGGGACAGTGAGAGAGAGAAAGAGAGAATCAGTTTTATTTAATTTTTCATGTAGCTGTCATCGTTCCAATACTTTGTTGTGTTCATGGTGCTGGAATATGAACCCGTATGGTTGTCCATGGAAGACAAGCGCTGTAACCACTGAGCCACTGCTCCAGTCCCACTCCCAATCCTTTTTATTTTTAGTTTTGTAATTCTGAGAAAGGGTCTCACTAAGTTGCTGAGGCTGGCCTCAAACTTGTAATCCTCCTGACTCTGCCTCCAAAGTCACTGGAATTATAGGTGTGCGCCACTGCACCTGGCTTTCTGTCTTTTCTTTGTGCCTGCAAGACTTTCCTATTTCTGTTAATGCCACCCAGAAGTAGGCTGTCGCTTTGTGAGGTACTTTATAGTTTAGTATTGTCCTTTCACATGTTGAACACAGGTCATCACAATAGTCTTGTGAAGCAGGAGTGGATTATGCCCATTATTTTGAAGAAATTGAGTTATGTAAATGTCAGCTTCCTTTATGTCCCATTGCCTCTTTTTGTGTGCCCTTTTCATAGCGCTTTTCCTGAATTGTTATAGTTTGCTTTCTCTTTCACTCGGTTCATTGAGACAGAAAGTTGTATCCTGTTTATCTGTACTTTTGCCCATTGTAGCTAGCTCACTAAATAATTTGGTGAAAGAATTCTTAGTGGAAAATGAAGTCACACAGGCAATTTTAAGGATTTTGGAAGAATTAATCCTAGGAAACACTTCAGTCCATGACTAAGAGCAATTTGAAGTAAAGTTGTGGAATTTCCTGTAGTGTTTGGCTTGAACTCAGGTGTGCCGTGAATTGAAGTTATGAAACTTCCTTGACATTTGCAGATTAAATGTGTTGGTTCAGCCCTTTGCAAGTGATACTGAAGGCAAGTGACATGTTGTGTTTCTCATTGTGCTGACACCAAATTGGAATTGAATGGAAAGAATATCAAGGCACTTGGTGGGCATGCTGGCACATACCTATAATCCCAGCGATCAGGAAAGCTGAGACAGTAAGATTTACAAGTTTAAGGTTAGCCTTTGCAATTTAGTGAGACCCTGTCTCAAAATGAAAAAATAAAAAGGCTGGGGATGTAGCTCAGTGTCCCTGGGTTCAATCTCCAGTACCCCCAAAATGAAAAAGAATATCAAGTTACTTAACAAGTGACTGAGTCAAGCTGGCTGCTCCTCATGGGGTCCTGGCTATTGGCTATTTATAAAGTGGAAATAATTATATCACCTCTTAGAAAATAGTCTCCAAAGAAACATAATAGCTGGTATCAAAAGCAAAGGTATCCAAAAAAGCATTCTGTTTTTTAAGCCAGAAAATAAGTTCATATAAGAAATTCTATGCTTTTAGTGATTATGGAAATTAGGAGGTTTCTGAGGGTCTCAAGGCAGGCCCCTTTTCAAAGTTAAGAATTTCTGCTGTTTCCTAAACTTCTAAAGCCATAGCATGAGAGTTTTATCATTTGTGGAAGTATTGAAATAAAAGTAGCATAGAGCCCCTGAAGTTCTCTCTCAGCCAGTTAACCTTCTTAGAATTGGCTTTGTTAAATCCTTACAAGACATTTTTAACAAAGGCCGTGTCAGCCTGGTCCGTTTAGTCTGGTGCCTCTTTAAGTCCATTTGTATTGGGTATTTCCACTGAAAAACTGTTGTTGGATTTTTGGAGATGAACCTTTTCTCTGTTTTTAATAACTAATACCCAGGTAAAGTACAAACAAAACAATTCATACCTACTAAATACGTAGAAAAGTAAACAAATTCACTTAAGCATCTGTTCATTCTTAAAATTAAATCTTTTATCATTTTGAAAAGTTTCCTTTATAAAAATAGATTTTGAGATGCATAACTTTAAACTTAATTTTCCTTTCATTTTATTTCTTGCAAATAACTAATAATGTGGGTTTTTTTCCTTTTAACTGTTCCATTGATTAGTTGAAGGTTAGTTTTATGGTAGGAGGCTCTAACTTGGCAATTTAGAACAGTTAGCCACCTGTTTGTGATTAGGAAGTGATTGTAGAAATCCATAAAGAATTTTGAAAACAAACAAGTGGGAGTTTTTTGTTGTTGTTGTTGTTAGATGTTATTTGGTTTTACTCTTTAAAAGGAAAATGCAAAACTAAGTAAGACTTGTGATTCTGATTTGTGATGATATGCAAGGTGGAAAAATTAGTAAGGAGCACTGGAATTTTTTTAATAGTCACTCTGGATTGTATACCTTTTTCTCCTTTATGCTGTTACTAATTCTTAAGTTATATAATCTGATCATGTACTGTTTTTTTAAGAGAGAGGAACAGAGAGAGAAAGAGGAAAGAGAATCAATTTTTATTTTCCATCTGGCCTTCATTTCTCTGACATTTAGTTGTACATGGTGCTGGGGTTTGAACTCGGATGCATACCAGGCAAGCACTTTAACAGCTGAGCCACTGCTCCAGCCTCCATATACTGTTTTCATAAGAAGAAAAATTAGGGGCTGGAGCGGTGGCTCAGTGGTTATGACACTTGCCTGGCATGCAGGAGGACCAGGTTTGAATCCTAGCACCAGTAGACAACAAAGTATCGGAGCAACGAAAGCCAGATGAAAAACTAAGTAAAATTGATCCCCCCCACTGTCCCTCTCTAAGAAAAGAAAAATTAGAAGCACTGAAATTTTACAAAGAAATAATGTTACTCAACTTGAAATAGTTAATCAAATAATTTAGCAATTGAGGGAGAAAACACATACAAATGAACTCAAGCCAGCTTTTTTTCTCCATGCAATTTTTTCCAAGTTGAGCCTAAGACCTATTACTCAAAATATGATCAGTATACCAGCAGCATCAGCATCACCTGGGAGCTTGTTAGAAATGCAAAATATTGGGCCCTCTAGATCTACTGCATCAGCATCTGCGTTTTAACATGATCCCCAGATGATTCCTAGGCATACTAAAATTTGAAAATCTCTAACCCATTCTCCCCTCTTAATAACGCAAGTCTAATTTCAAAAGCCTACTTCCATTTTATTCATTCATTGATTAGTGCCATCCTTTTGGTAAAACTTTAAAATGGCAAATATGCATGGTACAGAATGCCTGCCCAAGTTTAAGGTAGAATTCGTGTCACAGTCTGGCCTTTTGAAATATATTCTGTAATTAAGCTAAAAATGTAGTGTTCTGACAAAGGCTAGGAGAGGGGACAAAAGCAAGAAAGCATGAGCTCTTCCACTTTGTTTCTTCTCAACTAAAAGGAACAAGGGAGAAGTAAATTAGAATTTTCAAAATAGCTTTCAGCTTCTCAAGATTAGTGGCTTATACAAGAGAGAAGTGGAATGTACTTCTACACCCTCTTTATGTAAGGGACACTCTATAGGGGCCCACCCAATCACTACATTCTGGACCTCATTAGGACATTAATTTAGCAGGTTCGTAAAGATTTCAAGACCTTGAACTAGATTTTTGTAAATGGAAACTAGATTATTTTTCTAAGAGAGAGGGACAGTGAGAGAGAGAAACAATTTTATTTAGTTTTTCATGTGGCCTTCATTGCTCGGAGACTTTATTGCGTACGTGTTGCTGGGGTTTGAACTTGTGTACTAACGCATGCTGGGCGAGCTTCGCAACCACCAAGCCACCACTCCAGCCCTTTTGTTTTATTCTTAACTAAAGATGACTTTATGATGTAACAGAAGAGAATTTATATTTTCCAGGAAATCATTGCCTTAATTGCTTTGCCTAAAAGTAGAAGTGCCTTCCTCGTCTCTGTACGTTTTCTGTCATCCTCTCTCTGATAGCTAAAGTAGTATGTGAAAGTTGCCATATGTTTGGGCAGCAAACTTCTGGGTTCTGATTATGTGCCTTTTAAGCCCATTTCTTTCTTTTTTTATTAGAAGTATATAGAGATACAATTGAGGGGGAAACATTATCAAACCAACAGTAATCAATGTATATATACTTTGTTATCCAGGGGTAATGCCAAAACATGGATGGCCACCTTGGGTTTCACCTGTTTCAGTTTCCCCCAGAAGAACTCATGCATTAAATGGGTATCTCGTGGAGGAATGACATCGGTTTTAAGCCCATTTCTGTAAACATACATTCATCCTTTGCATTTTTATATACACCAGGACTGAGGGGCATGCTATGAGAATAGCCATGTGACTCAATATATGAAACCATTTCCTGTTACTGTCTTTTCAATGGGCAGGTTCAAACAAGGGCACCATTGTTGCATATCTAGGTGATAAAGTGGTGGTTGGTGGTCTTCATTAGAGAATTATGTTGACATTTTTGGAGTGATGAAAGTGGGAAAAACCTGATAAGATTTCTTTCATGTACTTTTTAAAAAATGTACTTCTATCACCAATGAGGGAAAAATATTAAACAATTTTCAAGCAGTTAGATCATAATGTGAGCTAATCACTTTATTTTGAAGAAAAGTATTTTTAAACAGTCGAGCTAGTGAATTTACTTTTAAAATGTATTGTGCTTACACAGTAGATGGTTTTATTTCCATGATGTTTTTTACTACATAATTATACATCTTAATTACGTAATTACTATCATAATTATTATGTAATTGCATGTACTTCCACTAATTACAAAATCAGGAAGTGTAATTATCTAGTAAAAACTTTATGAAATTTCATGCACTAAAAATTACTTAAAAGGCTATTCCAGTGGTCTGGTGGAAGGCTTTCCATGGTTAGTCTTCTTAGTCATGACTTTAGAAGTTGAACTCATAGGCCAGGACAGGGAGGACAACTACTAACAGGTGAATACTAAATTGAGTCTTATAGGTAAGATAGCCTCTGTTCTTTTTGATATTAAGTCAAGGAGCACTATGGCTTTCTGATGTGAACATCTTTATGTTTGAGGTAGCTATCAAAAACTGTCAATGAAAAGGGCAGTTCATTCTTAGGAAAAAAATTGTTTAGTAGAATTGATGATCAAGGCGCTTAGGTTACAGAACAGCCAGGCCTTCTGTAATTTTATAATGTGAATGATATATTTAGCTATTTCTGCCTTTAAAAGCAATAATAATAGTAATATTCAGTATTTTGTTTCTTTCGTTTGGAGATGATTTTTTCCAGTTTTGTTTGTATTTACTAAGACTTGAGCAAACATATCAGAAAAGTACATTCTTTTTCTACTACTTGATGTCAAAAGCAGCTTTTGAGACATAAACATAAATGCACAAACATGTAACATCAGACCCTAAATCAAGACAGAAGGTTTAATTCAATAAAGCTATGATGCCTTTACCATTCAAAACGACATACAAATTGCACAGTGAAACAATAGTCATGACAGCAAATTAGATATGACATCTAAATTACACTACAAAGAGAAATCCGAGAACCGTTTTTTGGTCTGTAGAAGTCTATTTTAGCCCAGGTTTAAAACCCAGTCTAGAGACTGCTTTATTGTCTAAGTGGGGTAATGTTGTAGAAGACTAATTGGAGGTTGGTTGAATTAATTGCACATTAATTAGGAGGAAAGGGCTTATAATACTCATGGCAGAGAAGAGAGTAGATCCTTTAAGTATCATGATAGAATATACTGTAAGTTTCAGCAATGAATATTAATCACTTCTTGGCCTTTTGGCTGAGATCAAGTGTTAGGAATTAATATTAAATGATCAATATTTGTGTAACATATATTATCTGTTATGACATAACCTAAATAAAGTACTTGGAGATTAGAAATAGTTACACTAAATTTTCTTTCCCCTGAATCAGTGGTTTTGACTAGAAATGTATTGAAATAAGCACTTAATGTAACTTCGTTTGAAAAGGCAGCCTTAAACTTTAAAAGGTTCAGCTCTGTAGTTTTAGAAGTAGGTGACATTCCATTTCCTCTTAAAGCATTCTATAAAGACACTCTTCGTAGTTTTATCAGTTATTGGCCTTGTGACTTTTTATACCAGTTAAAATTTCTAATAAATGTGAATTTTAAAAAGTTACAGAAATACCAGTCCCCTTTGCTTCAAGCAAATTAGAGGATTTTTAGTCATGCAGAATTTTTTCATGGTCTCAGAGATGTTTGAGATTTAATCAAGTTTAGTCTGACTCTGGTATTTTTTTCTTTTTAAGTAGGGATTCTTTTTAAGTTGCATGTTTTTTCATTTACGTAGCCCAGGATTTAATGTCTTAATCATTTCTTATTTGCCTTTACTCTTTTGCAGTAACATTTCTTCTCATGGTTTCAGAAGTGTTTACGCTCCCTCTGTGAGACAACACTGCTGCTCACATATCCTCTTAATTTTTTGTTTGTGTGTTGATGGTTGTTTTCTTTTGTGTTTACCAGCTGCTTATGTCTTGCCAGAACAGCCTTTAATGGTTGATTATTTGCTTAGTCTTCATCTTTCCCATTACAGTGTAGATTTCATTTTGAAACTGACATAATGTTTAAACTGGCTCTGTTTTGTTTTGCTTTACTTTTTTGCTCCTCATCTGAGTTGGTATATATCTTCATTGTCCTGTGTAGTTCTTCAAATTTTTCATAAGTAAGGGTATAAACCATAACTTTTGAAGTCTAATAATGGTCTTTTGATGTCTCCAGTTTCCCTGTAGCCCCATTCCCAGATCTGATGTTGATTTTTGCATCATTAGTCCCCATTTATTGTTTTATGCAGTATTGTCCCATCTATGTAATGCTATCCCTCATAGTAAAGTAGTTTTTCCTGGGGCTGGAGCGGCGGCTCATCTGTTACAGCGCTTGCCTTGCATGCATGAGGATGCAGGTTCAAATCCCAGCACCACGTATACAACCAAGTGTTGGAGCAATGAAAGTCACATGAAAAACAAGATTGATTCTCTCTTTAAAAAAAGATAAACTTCCAGAAGAATTTTATGAAGTAGAACAACTAGAAGGTGTCATCTTAGTTAATTAGAAATTTAAAAATTTTTAAAAATAAATTTTTCCTGTGGTTGTCATGAATTTATTCATATTTGTCTGCATTCTTTTACCTTGTGTCTAAGAGGACAGTAACTAGACAGAATTAGCCACCTGTCATTGAGTTAAATTGAGTTAACATCAGTTGCATTCTCCCTTGTTAAAGGCCCTGGGAAACCTTTCTCTTCTTGGTCTGTGAGCCCTGCATGCCTCAGTACCATCCCTTGGAACTTAAGGCTTAAACCAGCTGTGCTCCAAAAAAGAGGCTTGCTGCCTAATTTTACACATTGATGTACTCTACTTGTTTTAAGAAATTGTTGTACATCCAAACTGACAAATAGGATCACAAAATCAGGTCTGTGGTCTCTGTCCCCTCTTCTTGCCCTGCACTTCCACTCAATTCCCTCAGTATTTGTTGAGTCTCTGCCCTTTGTGATATGTAAAGGACACAAGTATAATCAAGACCTAGTTCCTGCTTGTAGAGGTGATAGAATGCCCTCCCCCCCCCACACACACACACACTCTATTTCTCTCTCTGTCTCTCTGTTGCTAGGGATCAAACTCAGAATCTCATGCGTGCTAGGCAAGTGTTCTACCACTGAGCTATACCTCCAGCCCTTAGGACTTTACTGTTTTATGGAGAACATTCACATCCATTATCTTTTACTTTTTGCTAACCAGTCCTATTAGATAGGGGTCATTGGCATTTTTCAGATGAAAAAACAACCCCAGAGATTAAATGACCCTCTGAAGAGAGCAAAGCTCTTTCTGCTATGCTGGAGCTATCTGCTCTTTATCTATTAGGGAAAACTTCAGCTTGATGACAAATGTCTCTAATGCAAGGGAATGGTATGAAGAGCCACAGGATCTGAGTATATGCTTCAGGGAAAGTTTCCTGGTAGAGATAAAATCTGATTTGGACCTTGGAAAGTGGGTGAGATTTTAATAGGCATAGATACAGTCATGTTCTTTGAGACTAAAATTTGTCTTTCTCACTTGTGTTTAATCTCTGTATTGCTTATCTACCTCTTATAAATCAAAGAACCACATCTGACAAATGCATGATGATTTTATACCATATATGAATTGGAATTTAGTCTAAAGTCCTTATTGAAGAAGCTGGCCTGTGCAAAGCTGTAAGCCCAGGACTGTAAACTGGACGGGGAGTCACTCTTTATTCCCCACTGTAACCAAGGGTGATGCTTTGAAAGAAATCAGTCCATCCTTCAGGATACATCTGTCAAGTGTATCAAAATGTTTTCATATCTTAATTTAACTTGGAATATAATAATGAAAGTATTTTGACATGAAAATGTTACATACTGCAATATATCCACTTAAAACAGACAGCTTTAGGTTTAAAAGAAAAAGAATTATGGTAAGACAAAACAAAACAAATAGGAATTAAAAGGGATGAATGACAAGCTCTACTAGTTTAGAAGATTAAAAATTAAGTCCTATCAACATTGTGACCATAGGATATGAAAATGGTTTACTTTAAGCATAATAGTTTTAACTCATGTGGTGAAAATATAAACATATGTGGGATCTTTTTATAAGTCAGTGTTTACTGCTAAAATAATTCCTATGTTTTATTGGCATATTATATGTTGTCTTACTAAAAAAATCATCAGTGTTGAAAAGTCAATAAAAATCCAAGATAAGGGTGTCTGAACCTGAGTCTATCTGAAGAAAATTATTCAACAGAGCGCATTCTGGTCTCTGTTAGTGAAGGCTTTATCACTTTTAACAAATGTGCCACCGTAAATTTATTAGTATGCTACAAAGAAATTTTCAAAATAATTAAGACTAAACTACACTTGTCAAAATAAATGAATGAAATACAATTTTGAATCATCTTTCTTCACTTATTGCTCATTTACATAATTCAGTAACTTACACAGGAGTCTTTCAGTCATTGGTGTGAATTAGCAAGGTTCTGCTATTCCTTGTTGTACAGGCAGGAATTATGCTACCATGTAATTAGCTATTCCAGACATGGACTAACGGGAAATACCAAAGGGCACAGCAAAATCTAAAGAGACAAGGCAGGGAATCTAAAGACAAGAGACAATCAAAGACACCCAACAAACTCAAGCTGGTAGACCACAGGGAATTCTGAATGAAGCCTCTTAATTTATTTTGAGAATAAGAAATCAGTAGTATGAGGGAAATCTCAACAAGATTAGCTGACTAAGCCTACTTAAAAAAATATCTCTATAGTGCATGGTGCGCCAGGTTAACCACTCCTGTTTGTTAGTCTGTATACAGCTCAACAAATAGCCGGCAAAGCTTTTCATGGGTATGTAGTAGCTTTCCATTGAGGTTTTCACTCTTTGAAGGAGGTCGTTTTTTACCAATGAGATCTGTAGATGCAAATTGCTTTCCCTATATGTGAGGGGTCATTCCTTTCACAGCCCACTTGCTCATCTCTTTTATAGAGGTTTTGTTATTTTTGTACTGCTCCCAAAGGAATGAT
>PVKS010044561.1:0-14269 GCA_004027875.1 Aplodontia rufa | reverse complement strand
TACAATAATGAGCTTTTCTCATCCCTAAAACTAGTTTCCCATATTACAATGTCTTAATAACAGGGTATTGGTTTCCTACGACTACAAAATAAATGATGAGCAATAAATAAAGAACAATATATAAAATATCTATTGAATGCTTATTACATGCCAAATATGTTGTAAATTTAAATGTATTCATTTCAAATAAGTTCAATGAATCCAGGTGTGGTGGCACATGCCTGTAATCCCAGCAGCTGGGGAGCTTGAGGCAGCAGGATCACAAGTTCAAAGCCAGTCTCAGCAACTTAGTGAGGCCCTGAGCAACTTAGTGAGACCCTGTCTCAAAAAAAAAAAAAAAAAAAAAAAGGGAGGGCTAGGGATGTGGCTCAGTTGTTAAGCGTCCATAAGTTCAATTCCTAGTACCAAAATAAAATGAAATAATAAGCTCAATGAGATGGAAAGTATTATAGTGTCCATTTTTCAAGGAAGAAAATCAAGATACTGAAATGTTGAGTAATGTGTTTGAATGTCAGGCTGCTGGTAAACAACAGATCCCAATTTAAATCTTAGGCTGTAGAGCTCTGCCTATTTTATATTATCTTACTGAATTTCAGCATTTTACCCCAAGTTCTTACTCATGAGTTCTTAGTACAAAAACTATTTCAAGTCCCTTTCAGCTCCTCCCCTAACCCCTATTGGTAGGGGCAGGGTCATTTGACTGTAGGGTTGGACAATTTCTGGTCAGTCAGGAGACCTAGATTTAAATTCTGTCTCTGATACTAGTTATAAGCTAGTTGTCCAACCCTGAAAAAAAATTTACCTGTTTGTTTTTGTTTTTGTTTTTGTTTTTGTTTTTTGCTCCGAGTCCATTTGGTCACAACGCTTTTGTGTACTGGACTAGAATGAACCAGGTAACGGGGAGAGGTGTGAATGACATTTGAGAAATTTTTATTATAATATTATAATTGTTAACACATATTAGTTGTACAAACTGATGGGTTTCACTGACATTTCTAGACATGCATATATCATGCTTTGACCATGTCCACCCTCCCTCTACCCACACTCTTTCCCCTCCCCATGTTCTCCCATTCTCCCTTCCCTCTCCTAACAGACCCTCTTTGCTTTCAGGTCATCTATTTTTCTTTCTTCCTCTCTTTTCTTTCTTTCTTTCATTTTCACACACGACTGAGTAATTGTCTTTCTATATCTGGCTTATTTCTATTAACATGATGACTTTGAATTCCATCCATTTTCATAGATTTTATTTTGGTGTGGTTAAAATTTTCCCCTTACTGAATACATCAATAAAAGCAATCCAAGAAATTGAAAGCAATGGTATAAAGTCAATGTAATTCAAATGAAAGCTTTTACTCAATAAATGCTTCTAATAACAGCAAACATGTTTTAATTCTTGAGGATCAACTGATCCTTCTTAAGTTTACATTATTAAGTCTCTGACAATGGGAATATCATAAAGTAAACTGTAGTAAACACAATGAAGCATTCAGTTCTCTGGTACACAGTAAATCTTTCATATTTATTAAATGATAATTCATTTAATAAATGAAAAAAAGTAAGCATGCTGAAGAAAATAATTATTCTACTTTACATATATCTTGGTAGTTTAAAAGTGCACATGTAAATGCCATTTTAACCTCATGCTGTTGTCCAAATGTAAGAAGAAAAGCTTTAAAATATCAGGTAATGGAATAAGGCTGCACATTTAATACACTTATTTAATTAGATATATCACAATTGTGTTCTCCCCCCATTGCTAATTATATAAACCCTTTGAAACATAGAGATCAGTAAGCTATATTCACCACATAGTATGGAACTATAATAAGTAAATTAAATCGCATTCATTTTTCTATATCATTGTACTCAGATATTTTGGTAAATTGCCAAAACAAAAAGTTAAAAAGAGGGGCTGGAGTGGTGGCTCGGCAGTTACGGCGCTTGCCTAGCATGCGTGAGAACACAAGTTCAAACCTCAGCACCATGTACACAGCAAAGTCTCGGAGCAACAACGAAAGCCACATGAAAAACTAAATAAAATTCTTCCTCTCTCTCTCTCTCTCTCTCTCTCTGTCCCTCTCTCAAAAAAATTAAAAAGATATCACACTTATTTACTTTGTGCAGGACACATAAGGGTAAATGATCTTTCTAAATTTTGAGTATATAATGCATTTTCTTAATTCAGTTATTTTTCCTATTGCATCTAGAACTTGATGCATAAAAACTTTTTCTTCACTTTGTGCTTTCCTTCAAATAGCTTACTATCACATTCCAAGTCTGAATCACATTTTGCTAAATTACTATGATCAGATCAGAGCACTGCCAATAATCCAAGTGTGTACATTTGAAAAATACAATCAGTACTTTCTAAAAAATTGTGATGAAAACGTGCAAAACCTACATGATTTTTCTTCCACTGGAAAAAGCTACTGACATGTGGCGTGCACATTCCTCTTACCTCTTTAGAGCAATTCTGGAAGTGGCTTTCACAAGTAGAGATAAAGCAAGCTGGACTAGATTTGATTATCTCTACATAGTGTGACCCACTGGCCCAGTTTGCCCAAGACAGAAGGGTTTTTATAGATACAGACTACCAATGCTAGAATTTTAAAAGCCCCAAGCAAAATGGAGAGTTTTCCACTTTTTTTAAGTGGTTTTCCATTTTCAACATTGTTTGTATCTCTGAATAGAGCTGTGATCACCATTTCTCACCAATAAAAGAATATAATCTCCCTACTTTTCTATATCCTTATTTGAACATTCTTTCAATGAAAGAAGAATGAAGAAAGCACCAAACCCAGGTATTTAGAAATCATCTGAAACTTGGTCTCGGAGAAAGAAAGTAAACATATACAAAAAAGAGAGAAAGAGAGAGTCTTACCCTCCTAAATTTTTACTCCTACTCCACCTATATTTGGAATGTTGCCCTCTTCCTCAACCCTGCTGCATCTATGCCCCTGTGAATGAAAGCTTATCTATCGCAAACCAGCTTACTGCCTCTACAAAATCCTCACCTTCAAGGAAAACCTGCTCTTGTTCTAGTGGAACTAAAAATCTAGGAAATAAAGTATTCATGCTTCGGCCTGTCATTCCGAGTAAAATCAGACACAAGTCTCTTCATAAAGTCAGAAAGTTTGCTTTGCCCTCAAAGAAATCTGGCTTTAAAACTCGTGAGGGCAACTTCAGTTATGTCATGATATGCCACGATATCTAACAGTGATGAACGTCATTGAATTTTATGTAAAATCAAGGTTTTTCTGAGGGTGGTGATATCACCAAAAATGGATTTAACTATTCAGATTTCCTGTTGTGTGCCTTTACTTCTCTGGGTTAGTATTTCCCAAGTGCGGACATAAGTTTTCTGTCATTTACTATGTTCAAAACCTGTTGTATTTGTAAAATGTAATATTTCTCTTCAATATCTCCCTCTACCCAAGTGTCACCTCTTAAAACCGTTTTCAATTGCAAAGTTGATTCCAATATTCCATTTAATTGATGCAGTTTCCTACATATAAACTGACATCATCCATATCATAGTTTCCATTAGAATTTCTTGAAAATCAGTACATCACACTCACATCTAGGAAATGACAAACCTAGATACTTATTTTGGATTCAGAAGTGAAAAAAAAAATGTCATCAAGATAAATTTCTATCTATAGCCCTGTATCATTTTAAAAATTCAATTCAAATAGAAAAAAATGGGTTTTTATATTACACAATTTCAGAAAATCACTTAAATCATCTTTGTTTTTTGGTCACCACAATGTGCTACATTTAGAAAAAAGATTTATTTTCACTTTAACCACTAACTAATTCCTTCAGAAATGATGACCCATTTACACAAGGGAAGCTATTGGGGCCCACAGGCCATATGCAGTGCTATACTAAGAATATATGGATGCATGGGAATTTATACAATAGCCAAACAAGTAAATGTAGGCTGTATAACTTGTAAAAGGGTTAATAGACAAGCCTTAAGGAAACAGCCCCCAGGAGGGAGAAATCCTGGATTAAGACCCTTCCAAAGCATCCAAATTGACTATACTGAGATGCCTCAAATAGGACGTTTAAAATATTTGCTAGTGATAATAGACCATGTAACTAATTGGGTAGAAGCTGTCCCCTTGTCCAGTGCTAGCAATGTAACTAAGGTTTTATTGGAATCAATAATCCCTAGATTTGACTTTAAAAAGAGAAGAATAAACTCAAATAATGGAAGTCATTTTACTGCAAATATAATTAAAGAACTTATGAAAATCCTAGACATAAAATGGGAATATCACACTCCCTGGCACACCCCCCAGATAAGATGGAGAGAATAAACCAAACTTTAAAGAGGCAGATTACTAAACTGATATGGGAAACAAAGCTCCCCTGAACTAGGTGTCTCCCCATCACTCCCCTAAGAATTAGAACAGCTCCCCAAAAGGACATAGGCTTATCCTCATATGAACTACTATATGGATTACCATATTTAGGTAAAAGCGACAGGGTTTCCCACCTTTGAAACACAGGATCAATTTCTTAAAAATTATATATTAGGTCTCCCTTCAACCTTAACCTCTTTGAGACTACAGGGCCTCCTGTCACAGACACCACCTCTGGAATTCCCTGCATACCCATCAGCCAGGGGGCCACGTCCTGATCTGGGTCTGAAAGGAAAATAAGTTGGATCCTGCCTGGAAAGGGCCTTAAGTCCTGCTCACCACTGAGACAGCTGTCCGGATGACTGAACGAGGTTGGACTCACCACACACATGTTAAAGGGGTCTCAACCTCCAATTGTGAAAGACAATCTCATTCCAGCACCCAGACTCCACCAAACTGACTCTAAAAGGACTTTAATAATGCTTATGATGATATTGGGAATTATATCTTGTAAGCTGATTATTGATGTAGCTCAGACCATCTTTCCTCTGATTGTCAGGTCTAGTGTTTACCAGGTGCTCCCCTGTAAGAATTTACATAACCAAGAGCACTTGTCTGGAACAAATGAATATCATTGTCCAGCATACTCTGGAGAAGTTAATCTTTGTGAACTTAATAATGAGTTACCAAGATTGTCTTGGAGACAAAAGATTTACCAAAAACCCTTAAGATAGAAATTGGCTATAATGAGGCAAATGCCCGAGGGGAAAGGATTAAATATTCTGTTAGCACACCCAATAAAAGCAATTTTTACACTTGTGCAACAGGTGGGCAGATTGCTCAAGTGGTCCCATTCTCTCTTGACTGGACCTCAGATCCAATGGGCATGAACTGCATGATATCCCTCTTCAGGAAAAGATGGCCTGGGGAAATAACTCTTGTAAAACCCCATCACTGCTGTTCCCAGAATCAGAGGGTCAAAAAAACAAGAGCCCCCAAAGATCACCCAGCTCCCTTCCTTCAGAACCAATTATACCTCATGCTTCTCTAGGTGCGGGAAGCAATTGGCTTTCTTGGGAAATGTATATGAGTGCCAAGAAGGCTGATCACTTGAGGAGGTATCAAATCAAACAGCACTTGTTGAAGCCTGAGCTGGTATTGAGGAGGGCCCTTGTTTGAGACTTGACCAGTCAATTGGAATGGAACCTGTACTTTGGTTCAATTGGCCATCCCTTCCACCCTGACGTTTCCTAGATCAAATCAATCACAGTGCTCTGAAAAAGAAAATCTCTCTTCCCATGGATCATTGGATCCCCGTAAGTCAACAATTAAAACTCAAATAACCAATTTTGAGTCAATTTTCCTTTGGTGGTTCATGATAATGGATTATATTGACGACAACCATCAAGAAGTAATTATGTAAGGGAAATTACCAAGGAGCTAAGCCTTACTGATGAAATAATGTGGAAAGAAATAATTATACTTATTGTTTTCTTATTAATTATAGCATTTAGGGCTATAACCCTGATTAGATACAGAGAGGATATTGTTCAGAGATTGACTGCTATTACTAAACAACTTTCAGCTATAGGCCAAATCAGGCCTCCTGCATCTGATGTAGTCAAAGATGAATGTCAAAAATTAGTATCAGAGTTTGAAGAAAAGAGTATATGTGTATCATATGAGGGGGGGAATTGTAAAATATATGTCTTTTCTGTCAAATTTGAAAGATTATGATGTATAACCCACTTCCTCCATTTTAGATACCCCTCCCCCTTTTGAAGATAGTAACTCCCTCACCTATGTACACCCACCTGTGTATGCCCACCTCTTTCCAAGGACCCCTTCTGGTCCCCACCCATCCTCTTCTGGTGAACTCTGAATCACTACGACCCTCACCACATGTGCAGCGACCCCCACCTTCACTCTCTCCCAGGCACCGCCTACTTCCTCTTTGCACCTGCCTCCATCTAAGCACAGCCAATAGTACAGACTGTGCACCTCAGCTCCTCCAATTAGAGCAAAGGGCAGTATTGTATCAGTTCGGAATTAAAAACCCCTCACTTCCTTGCTAGGTGTACATTTTTCTTTCACTCTTCAGCAGACATAAAATTTCTGCCTTGCTCACCCACACTCGACCACGTGTTTGATTTCATTTATAACAATTCTACAAATGTGTCTTGACCAAGTCTTTTCAGCCAATTGGGCCTGAATTCCCTCTACGTGAACAGAGGAACTTCTGGCTGTGACATATGTTCCAAATATTCTAAATCTGAATAAATAAGTGAACATATAATTTTTCAACTAAATCAGAATACTCAAGAGCATGGAATGGGGCACTTTTAGTAATAACTCTAAAGCAACAGGCCCAAAGTCAAGAATGTTCCAGGGAGTATGACAAGTGTGTGTTTACGTGTGTACACACACATACACATGTGATCTCAGACACTGCCACTCACACAGAACTGGCGCTCTTCACTAGCGTTAGAACTTCAATCTATGAACAACAGTACCAACACTGTTGAACAGAAATGTTAACATCAGATCCAAGACTTAACAGCTTCTGTGATCTTTTACTCCAAGTTTGCTAAGAAAGCTCTACTGGCAATAGCCTATCCCTTTATTCCTACAAGTATATTTATAACTTAAAAGATCATATGTATAAATTTATGATTTAGGGCGTAGCAACAGTAAATATAGTACACTCTCCCCTCTGTACTTCTGCAGAGTGAAGTTTTAAAATTCAGATTCAGATCAATGTGACAAGGATATTCCCTGTCACTAGAGGGCAGAAGCTATGCATGTGATACCATAAAGAACAATTCAAGCCTTTTCTATGAATGGTTTCAAACACTTTCAAATGTTTTAGAAAGTTGTCCAAATAACAGAATACAATTCTTGGTATCTATCTAAACTAAACTTCAATGAAGTATTATTTCTAGATACAATTTGTTTACATCCAGAGTTTGGAAAAACATTTTTTAAATTATATATTAAAAAATTAAATTAAGCACTTTAGGCAATATAAAAGTAATATTCAGATACTTACAATTGACATTAGGGTCAATACATAGTGCTGCAAATTCTGACCATGATGATGAACCATTTTAGCATCAGCTGTAACCATAACTTCCACATATCTTGGGTATGATAAAAAGCGTTTATTCCTGGAATGTAATTGACTTCTTGCATCTTCTAACGATGTATTTTTTGAAGGATATCTGAAAATTCTTTCTTTCCTTATGTTAAGATCTTCATTCATGTCACTGTAGTTATGAAAGGGTAAAGCAGTTTTCTTTATTTGATTTTCTAGGAGGAAAAAATAATAGAATGCAAAATCATTAAAAGTTGGACATAACTAAAGATAATCCAGAAAACTGAATAGCCAAAATATTTAATACTTAACACATCTGCTTCCAATATGAAACAATAAAAGGACAAATAATTTAAAGCACTATTGTACCACACTATTATGAGAATTACCATAAAGAGCAACAAGAAGTCTGCAGAATGTTCAAATTTTCACAGACAGTACTAACAAGACCATATCCATATCTTATTTTAAGTATTAAAAAGCATTTATTAACCACTGGGTAGAAAATAAAAATATCAAGAATTTCCTTTGTTTTTCTGGTTGGGTGAATTGAGTCCTTAAGTCATCAGTGGTATTTAAATTCATTATAGAAGAATAACATTTTGTAGGCTATAAAATACAGAGCAAATCAAACTTTGTTATGCAATATGTCAAAAGTACTAAGAATAACAAGAAAAATTAAGCAATGTCACAATAGTTGGCAATTCACAACCAAAAAGTCAAATGTTGACATAAATTTCACACTATTTATAAGATAATTACTTTATTACTTTTGCTTATATAACAAGTTACTTTTATTATTTTTAAATAGTTTTATTACTTTTGCTTATGATAAAAATTATTGAACATTGTAGACTATTACAGGAACTACTTTCAAGTATAAAGTACTATGCTTGGAAATTGTAAACACTTAATTCTTAAAGTATTAAGTACTATTCATGGAAACTGACGTGTTCAAAGATTATTTGTGCAAAGCTTCATGGCAGTAGATGAGACAATGAGTTCTTGATTATGATACCAAAAATATATGCATAAAAGGCAAAACTAGAAAATTGGAACACACTACATATAAACTTCTTTTGTAAAGAAAATAATCAACAGTCTCCTTAACTCACAAAGGAGAAAAAGCAAAGGCAGTAAGTATATGAAAAATGCCCTAAACTTCTTGTAAATAAGGGGAAAATAAATTTTAAAAATAATGAAACATGATTATATACCTGCATGAATAGCTAAAATGAAAAAAGACTGACTATAAGGTATAGTAATACAATGTGGGACACCTGAAGCTTTTATTTACTGCTGGTATCAGTGAAAATCAGCAGATCCATTTGAAAAGTTCAATGGGGGAGGAAGGAACTTAGATAAGACACATATTAGTAGTATAAAGATATTTGGTTATTCTTTTTAAATATCAATAAATATAGGTGTATATGTAACTTTAAAATGTTATATATAAAAATTTATGTATAGCTGAAAACAAAATAGGCAAAAGTAAGAAAACAGGAGTGGGGGTGGGAAGAAACAATGTGTGAACATGAAATACAAATAGCACCTGACGCATACATTGCTCACTTTAGGCCAAATACATTGCTGGTAAGGTTGCTTGCACTGACTAATTTAATAACAACAAATCAGGTACAGTCTACTGTTAATCCCATTTTATATATGGGTAATAGGCTACAGAGGCTAAAAAAAAAACCTTGCACACAGTTGATAAGCGACAGTGACGGAAATGAGGACCAATTAAAGCAACAAAGCTAAACTGGTCATTTATCATTTTAAAAAAGTGAATGGATTAAGTGTAGCAAAAGAAAAAGCTTTACAAAATTCAGTTAATAAATCCAGAATATGCTAATTAATAAGTAGAATTGGCATTGAAATCCTATCCATCTCCAGAATAAGCATCATATTCAAACACTGAAGGACAATGCTTGGCAATGGAACAATGTAGAAAAATATCTATGATTTCATACTTCATCAGCACACAACAGTATAAATGAATGTAGTCACACTAAGTGAAAAAAGTAGATACAATGTAGTTTTATGTAGTTAAAAACAAAATAAAAATAAATTTCCAAATTATGTAGGTCTAATAATACTATATAAAAGAATAACATGAGATGACAAAAATGCGTTTGAAAATGATGCCTGCTTAGGTGAGGAAAGGCAAGAGGACAAACAGAGGGTAGAGGAGTGGAATTAGGTGGCTGCATTTGGATTGTTTCTAAGTTCTGTATTTTGTATTCATTCACATATTCACGAATATGTATTATATTATTAACAAGGTCTTAGTAAACAGTCATATACCAAACTAATTGCTATTACTGCAGTACAGCTTTCATCACTATCATGAAATATTGACTTAGTAATGCTAGCTAAGGCCATAAGACGGTAACATGAAATATACAGTATGAGTATTAGGGAGAAGCTCATTTCATCAGCATTTTTATTGGATTTTGCAGATGAAAGGATTTTATAATTTAAAAACCCAGGAGACTACATTAAAAACTATATAAACTAACAATTGTCAACATAGAATTGTTGAATACTGGAATGTGAAGAACCCATTCAAAGAATGAATTAGGTATATGTGTTTTGATAATGGAAGGATGTCCATGATGAACTTATAAACTAAAAATGTAAGCAGCATATAAAGCTGGATCCCATTTTGTAAAAAATATTTCTCAAAATATACAAGTATATATTTATGAATTGTATATAATGAGTCAAAACAGTCTTAAAATACATACCCCAAACTTTTAACATTGGCTATATTGGATAGGTAGTAGAGAAGAATAGGATGGAAAAAACTAATAAATGTTTCCTTAATATCTCAGTGTCCTTTACTTTTTTAAAAAAAGAGAGAGAGAGAAAATCAATTTTATTTAGTTTTTTTCATGTGGCTTTCATTGCCCCAAGACATAATTATGTACGTAGTACTGGGATTTGAACTCACAAAAGTGTGTGCCAGGAAAGCACCATAACAGCTGAGCCACTGCTTCAACCTCTCTCAGTGTCTTTTAAATCATTACAATGAGCTTTTTTGGTTATTATTATTCTAGGAAATAAAATATTATTCATAAAATAGCATCTATAAACATTTTGTAGACTAAATATTTAATTATATTACTTTTTCTTAGCATTTATACAAAAGCAGTGCAACAAATCATAATATAGTAACTTTTTCAAATACCCTATATAAACGGTCATTACTCAAAGTATACTTGCCAATTCAATTATATTACTTCTGTGTTTTTTTGGTGGGGGGGGGTGCTACAGATAAAGTCTGAGAATGCTTTACCACTGAGCTACATTCCCAGTCGTTTTTATTATTTTTTTTATTTTGAAAGAGAGGTCTCACAAAGTTTCTGAAGCTGCCTACAACTGGCAATCCTCCTGCTTCGGCCTCCCAAATTGCTGGGATTACAGGCATGTGCTACCATGCCCATCTCAATTACATCATTTCTATGCAATTTTTTCCTTTCTATTTCTGTTCCATTAAGTCAAATGTTAAAACAATGTCCCCTCCTTTATTAATAGTCAGTGTATTACGGCCCAAAACTAATTTAGACCAAACTAAAATATAAAATCATGCATATCATGAAACAATGATAATCTGCCTGCTAGAATATTTAAAAATTATGACAGTGATTATAACATTTATACAGCACAGATTTATAATTCAAGAATATTAAAAATTAACAAGAATGTAAACTACTAAAATCATTGTTTCACAGTAAAGTGATTAGAAGTCCACATTCCTATTGTCACCTAATTGTCAACATGTACAAAACTAAATTTATCATTTTCTTTTCCCTTTACCGGTTCCTGTATTTCTATTAGTGAGCAAAGCCTCCCAATGCCCATAATTCACACTGAAAACTGTGCACCATTATTAGTCTCTTTCATCCTTCCCTGACAAATTCAAGTTGTCACATTTTGCCATTTCTCCCTCAAAATGATCCATGAAGTGCTTCTTTTGCAATGACCTTCCTCTGAGCACATTCAGGTCTTTCCAAAACACTATTAGAATCAAGAATGCAAAATTAGACAACAAGAGCCTTCCAAACAGTTCTAGCAATACCAATTTATTGTCCATCCCATTTTTTATTTATGTCAAAAATGTTGACTTTTAGAAACACTCATTTTTTTCTTACCTTCATTAAGATGAGATAAATTAATTCTCATTAGAAGATCCACATAAGATGAAGTCCCACTCATCAACAACTCACACTAAACACAGTCAACACTGGAACCACCACGACCAAACTATACATTCCCTAAAGACTGAGAATACCATTAAGCAATATGTTCTTCTAAGTGCTCAATAAATCCTTATGGGAAATAGAAAAAAACAGAGTAGGATAAAGAAAAGAAAATGGAGGAGGGAGGTAGAATCAAGAAAGACAGAGAGGGAGGGAGAAGTGAGAAAGGAATAGACTAAGGAACAAGACAGAGTTTATCAGGCCAGAATTCAGGGTCAGGAAAATACTAATGTGATGTACAACAGAAGCGATTCAAAGACAGATTAATTACCTCTGAGTTTCCTAATATCAGCAATATGGTTTATTTTGCTATCTAGTCACACACTGAAATTGATAATAGTGTTCTGTATTTGACCAGATGGAGAAAAATATTTTACACTTCTCCATTTTAAAAATTAGAGGATCAAATCCAATGATGTCTACTTTATTCTGCCACTATTTGAAATCACTTGTGGAATGCCCCACAGCTCAAAAAACTGAGTGCTTGTTGAAATAAGTGTGAACACATCAGATACACTGAAATCTAACATATTTTCCCACAGTTTTGAGTTATTTTCTAATTATTGATGCATTGTTGAGTTTTCTTATTAATACTAGTGGTAACAATAACACACACAACACTTATCAAGTGTTTATTACCTATTAGGTACTGGTACACCTTATATGTGACCTCTTTTAGTATTAGCAAAACCTCTATGAAAGAAGCATTTTTATTATCCTCATCTTATAAAAAAGGAACTGAGGAACAGGAAGGATAAGCACACTCACTGTCCCTGGTAGCATAGTTAATAAAAATAAAATCTGTAACATATGTATTTTTCAAATCAGTGGCATTAAATTTAAAAAAATGAAAATCTCCAGTTCTGTACAATTTTTCAATGCTATTAGAAATCTCAATCACTAATTTAGAATTAGGGCTTGTAGTTTACAAAGTATTTTATATGCTTTGTTTCAAAGAGCTTCATAATCTAGAGTGCCTTCTAATAATAAATGTGCAGAAGACTGTGGACTTGCCTTTAGTCAGCTAAAACTTGAAACATAAAATAATCATTACATCATTAGTCTTGCCAGTATCCCTGAATCAGTTACTATTACTGTGCACATTTTAAAACAGAGACATATGATACAAGTTAAGTGAAATTTCAAGAGGTACCCACTAATAACTGGCATAACAAAGGAATGAATTCAGGTTTCCTCATATCAATTACTACCGCTGAACACATCATCACATGATTGTTGTAAAGGTCACATGTGGTAATACATTCAGAATGCTGAGAATTTAGTAACCAGAGTCATGGAAAGTGCTGTTTCCTAGAAGACTAAAGGAGGGAACAGCTAGTCATAGTCACAAAAATATGGGGTTTTCTCATCCTTGCATTTCAGAAACAGAGAGGTGAGTTAGGATCTGGATATGCAAACATGCAGTTCTACATAGAATAAAGATTTGAGATCAATTTGGTGCTGTTCTTTCTTCTAATGGCCCTGAAAGATGGATAGCCACACAGGAAACTCCCAAATAACTCTCTTTAATGCTACATACAACAAGAAATTCCAGTTGTTCTGTTCTGAGTGCTGGCAGGACAAAGGAGCAGGCTTGTCATATGTCACAGAATAAATGCTCTTTTATCTCCCACATTCTCAAGAAGTTAATCCACAGAGCTTCCTCTGAAGATGCATATAAGTCTGAATTCCCCAATGAACAAAATCTCAGATTCTTAGACAGAACAAGAGTTGAAAACAGGCACAATCACAGGCATAAACTTGAAGCGTTCAAGATTTTTTAAAAAATATATATATGTTTCATTAAGGAGTTGAGTTGTTATACAATCATAAATGTGTATAAAGTATCAATATGATATGCATTTGATACTAAACCACAGTTGCCCCACATTGCCCATACCCCAATCTCTTGATTCCTCTATATTATGCAGTTAACAAATATAAATATCCAATATCTATAATACATACATATAGATTGTGAATTTTCCAGAATTATATGATTGCATACATATTACTTGACTTCTCAGTGGGGGTAAAGAGAATGCTACATTGTTCGTTGTCTCCCTAGATCCCTCCCTAATTTTCCTCCCTCTCCCGTAACTTGCCTTTCCCCTCTCCCCTACCTGATACATGTCTATGGTTCCCCTAGATTATGTGTTGGTCTGCCCTTGGCGTGTCTAATAGTTGAGTTTGACTACCTTTCACCCAAGCCTGGGTTTTGCTCCAGCTTCCACAAATGACAGAAAACATTTGACTCTTCAGTCTCTGGGTTGGGTTAACTTTGCTCAGCATGATTTCTCCAATTGCTATCCATTTACCTTCAAAGGCCACAATATCATTGTTTTTAATAGCTGAGTAGAACTCCATTGTATGTATGTATGTGTCTAATGTGTGTATAACAGACCTTTTGGATCCATTCATCCAGTGTGGGAGAGGTGCATCTGGTAGATTCCTTAACTTAGATATTGTAAATTGAGCTGCTATGAACATGGATTTTGCTGTGTCACTGTAATGTGCTGATTCTAATTCCTCTGGGA
>PVKS010044560.1:0-14273 GCA_004027875.1 Aplodontia rufa | reverse complement strand
AATTTTCTTTGAATAGGTCTTTAATATCCTTTGTAAGGTTAATACCCAAGTATTTCATTCTTTTGGAAGTGATGGTGAATGGGAGAGATTTTCTGATTTCTTCTTCTGCGGATTTGTTGTTGGTGTAAAGAAATGCTAGCGATTTGCTGGAGTTGATCTTGTAGCCAGCTACTTTGCTAAAATCTCCTATGAGCTCTAGAAGTTTTCCTGCCGATGTTATTGGGTCTTCTAGGTATAAAATCATGTCGTCTGCAAATAGAGATAACTTGACTTCCTCTTTTCCTATACGAATACCTTTGATTTCCTTGTCTTGCCTGATGGTTCTGGCAAGGGTTTCAAGGATTATGTTGAACAAGAGTGGGGATACCGGACAGCCTTGTCTCATAACTGAATTCAGTGGAAATGCTTTCAGTTTTTCTCCATTGAGGATATTGTTGGCTATGGGTCTGTCATAGATGGTTCTGACATAGTTGAAGTATCTTCACTCGATCCCTATTTTTTCCAAAGTTTTGAGCATAAAGTGGTGTTGAATTTTATCAAATGCCTCTCTGCATCAACTGAGATGATTATATGGTTTTTGTTTTTAATTCTGTTTATGTGGTGAATTACATTTATTGATTTGCGTATATTGAACCAGCCTTGTTTCCCTGGAATGAAGCCCACTTGATCGTAATGGATTATCTTTTTAATGTGCTTTTGTATCCGATTAGCTAAGATTTTATTAAGGATTTTTGCATCAATGTTCATCAGGGAAATTGGTCTGTAGTTTTCTTTCTTTGATGTGTCTTTGTTGGGCTTTGGAATCAGTGTAATGTTTGCTTCACAGAAAGTGTTTGGGAGTGTTCCCTCTCTATCAATTTCCTGGAAGAGCTTGAAGAGGATCAGTGTTAGTTCTTCTGCGAAGACTTGGTAGAATTCTGCTGTATATCTATCAGAACCTGGACTTTTCTTTTTTGGGAGAGCTTGATTGCTGCTTCAATTTCACTTTCTGTGATAGGTTGGTTGAGATTTTCAATATCCTCCTGTGTTAAAGAGGGGATGTCGTGTGTGTTCAAAAACCTGTCCATGTCCTCCAGGTTATCAAATTTGGCAGAGTATAAATTTTGAAAATAGGTTCTGATAATCTTCTGTATCTTGGATGGGTCTGTGGTGATATCCCCATTTTCATCTCTGATTTTGTTGATTTGCTTCATTTCGATCTTCCTTTTGGTGAGTTTGGCAAGGGGTCAGTCAATTTTGTTCACTCTTTCAAAGAACCAACTCTTGGATTTGTTAATGGATTGAATAGCTTTTTTGTTCTCAATTTCATTGATTTCCGCTCTGATTTTGGTGATTTCCTGTCTTCTGTTAGATTTAGGGTTGGATTGTTCCTCCTTTTGAAGTTGTTTGAGTTGAAGCATAAGGCTATTAATCTGCTCTCTTTCTAGATTTTTGATGTATGCACTCAGTGCTATAAATTTACCTCTTAAGAAAGCCTTCACACTGTCCCAGACGTTTTGGTAAGTTGTTTCCTCATTCTCGTTCAATTCCAAAAACTTCATTATCTCTGTTCTCATTTCCTCTTTTACCCATCCTTCATTTAAGAGATAATTATTCAATTTCCAAGTACTTGAATAGTTTCTATTGTTTCTCCTGTTGTTGATTGCTAAGATCATACATAGCATTATGATCTGACAGAGTACATGGGATTATATCCACTTTTTTATACTTGCTAAGATTGTCCCGGTGAACTAGGATGTGGTCTATTTTAGAGAAGGATCCATGGGCTGAAGAGAGGAAGGTAAATTCAGCTGTTTTAGGATGGAATATTCTGTAAATAGACATCTTTCTAAATTGTTTAGGGCCTCGATATGCTGCTGAGACTGGCTTTAAACTTGCAATCCTTCTGCGTCAGACTACTGAGGTGATGGGATTACAGGCATATGCCACTATGCTGGGCTTAAAACAATATTTTCAAATCAGGATACAAACATTGTAAATTATATATGTGTGAGGACATATAATTTCCCCCAAAACAAAACACACATTTATGAACATGAATATATGTATGTATATATATATATATATATATATATATATATATATATATGTGTGTGTGTGTGTGTGTGTGTGTGTTTATACCTACATAATTATTTAATAGGAGAAGCAATGTAAATATAGATTTTTTCTCATACATGTAGTCCCACTTTACAAAGGCAAATAATGCTAACATGTTTTCATAAATTTGATACATTTTTGAAATTCTTTTGTTTTCCAATCATCAGCACACCAAAAATTCATATTATGTCTAATATTTGGTAATTCATTGTTTTTCATTTGAAGACTATTTGGTACATATTTGCATATCATTATTTATAGCAGTTTCTTATTCTTTTTGAGGAACTGCATAATTCCTTTTATGTACATGGACAAAAGTTTTGGTATCATTTTCTATTCTTGTTTTCATTTGTTTTTGGCTCTTAAAAAATAGTACCAAGGTACTCTTCACAGAGATTTTCATACTTGCCTGAATATATTTGAAAAATAAATTCATAAAATTTAATTGCCTGAGTTAATATGTTTACATTAAAATTTAGTCATAGATATGCAAATATCCCTCTTATGAGGAAGTTTCATCAATTAAATATTCATTTTAAAGTGCAACTATATATAATGGTATGCTGGCAAATACTTAGCAACTAGATATCTGGCTTTATAAAATACCCTTATTGGTAGAGATTGACAATTTCTACAGAGTAAGCAGAATAGGTATCATCAACTTCAAGTTACCAACATGATGCCTTTTCACTCATGGTTGAAAAAAATGGACACATTCTGCATCTTCTTCTTGACCATCCTTTAACTATGATGTGCTGCCCAACCTTTAGACCTTTCCCTTGGATGGACTGGAAGAGGTATTTCTTTTTATTTTAACTTATGCTTATTTTTTATTTTTTGATTGAGAAATTTATTTGTTGAACAATCATACAAATTTTTAGCAAAATAATATATAATGTATATAGATTCTGAAGATTAGATTTACCCCAAACGTGCCCCCCCAGTTACCCACCCTTATCCCTCCTTTCCCCTTTCAATAACATCTCTAAAAAAAGTATTAGGTTATGTAACATTACACATTATCTGGTTTTAACCCATGATAATAGACCACCTTTCTCCATGACCAGGGTCTAGTTCCAGCCTCCACAGTTGAGTGAAGACATTGGACCCTTGGATCTCTGGGTTATGCTGATTTCACTCAGCATAATTTCTTCCATAGCCATCCATTTACCTTCAAAGGCTGCAATATCATTTTTTTCTAATTGCTGTGTAAAATTCCATGGTATATATGTACCACAGCTTTTGGATCCATTCATCCAGTGAGAGACATCTGGGTTGTTTCCATGATTTAGCTATTGTAAATTGGGCTGCTATAAAGATAGATATTGCTGTGTCACTATAATGTGCTGATTCTAAATACCCTGGAAAAATACCCAGGAGTGGAATAGCAGGATCATATGGTGGTTTCATCCCTAATTTTTTGAGGATTCTCCACACTGCTTTCCAGAGGGGCTGTACCAGTCCGCAGCTCCACCAACAGTGTGTTAGCGTGCCTATCTCTCCACAGCCCCTCTAGCATCTATTGTTGTTTATTTTCTTTATTTTTGCCATTCTGACTGGCATGAGGTGATATCTTAATGTAGCTTTCATTTGCATTTCTCTGATTACTAGTGATTTAGAGCACTTTCTCATGTATTCATTGGCTTGATCAATGTCCTCTATTGAGAAGTTTCTATTTAGCTCTTTGGCCCATTTATTAATTGGGTTGTTTGTGATTTTGCAGTTGAGGTTTTGAGGATTTTGTAGATTCTGGATATGAGGCCCCTGTCAGAGGAATCATAGTCCATGATTCTTTCCATTTCTATTTCTTGACTCTTTTGATTGTTTCCTTGGCAGTGCTAAAGCTTTTTAGCTTCATGGCATCCCATTCACTGATTTTTTACTTTACTTATGCTTATTTAATGGTAAGTAAGCTTCTCACAGGATAAACTGTGTTATTGTGAACTGTCTAATCATGTTCTTTTTTTTTCTCACAGGATTTTCATATCTCTATTATTGTTCTAAATCACTTCTTTCTTCAGTAAGGAAAGTATTATGTTGTTGATGCTTTTATCGACATTTGGCATTTATCTTATACTGTAATTCTGAATTTGTGTAACTTTGAATTGTGGATTTTATAAAATAACTTGTATTACTCTTTTCTTTTATATGTCCATATTTGTTAAAATTATCAATGAAAACATGGATAGGTGTTAACTTTCTTACCTGTTAAATAGGAGCTAATGGAAAAAAGATAAATCTTCCCTGCTCAAGTAGTATATAATGTTTTATAAACATTTCTATTTTGGTCCCTTTAAACTGGGATATTTTTTTCTGAAACTAAAGGATTAAAGAGGAAAAGTTCACTCAGTGAAATAATCCACTATTCACAAGCAATACACTTGAGAACAAACCTGCGTTTGTGTCCTGTTCTTATTTCTTGCCAAATATATTAATATGTGGAAATTTCCCAACCAAGAGGCTACATTCTTTCTTCAGTGAAAGCAGTATTAGTGTCATGGTTCCATGGAGGGATATCTTCCAAATGGGGGGGGGGGGAGGAACAGGCTGACTCAGGAATAGATTTTCTCATATCCAACAAGAACTTCCAACAAGAACAAGATTTAACTTTATTAAATCTCACCTAATAATTCCTTTTTAATATTCTGTATAAAATTCCCTATAACTTCACTATACTTTTTATTGAAAAAATAAAATACAAGAGCACTTATGAATATAAGCAAATTCCAAATCATAATTTCTTATCAATTGAAGATGAGTTATTTTAGATAATTTAGATCATCTCTCTTTTATCCACAAATTCACTTTCCTGCCAGAATGTCATTATCAGAGGATCTTAAATGAACGATTATGAACATGACATATAATAAGGTATGCCAGATCATATTTTATCAACTTGCAAAATAATTGTGTTAGAAAATGCATTTTGGAACGAAAGAAATGTCTTATTCTAGTATATCAAATTCAAATTCTAATTAACTTGCATTATAGCTAGGTAAGAAGTCAAAAGCAGGCCAGTGTGTATGTGATGTGGCTGGGTAAAAAGCTGAATCTGACAGGGAGAGGATGAATAGACATTAGGAGAATGCTGAGATTCTGCAAGGCAGAGAGGAGGCATGAAAATGAGTTCTTACTTTGTAGTACATGAAGACAAGTTTTTTCCCAAGCCTTATGAATTAGAACTTCAAAAGTAGCTTTAGACTACCTTGTACATATCTTACCAGATTCAGGATTACCCTTCAAATTATTGTTAAACGTCAGTTTGCAGACGGCTGGCACAATTTCATTCATTAGCCATCTTCTCAGCAGGGGTCATTCTCTTCAGCATTAAGGGCTGCAGTGAAGGCAGTAGTTGAGTAGTTGTTTTGTGTTCAACTCCTGGTTCAACAGCTAAGAGAATCTTAGGTAAGGTACTTGAGGTCTTTTTATTTCAGTCTCCTCACTTCTGCAAAAATAACAAAAATAATAGAGTATTTAATTATTGAACCAGGAAATTCATGTAAACTGATCAGTACATGTTGGTACCTATCTAAATTTTTGGTAAATTTCAGGAATTTTTATGATATATATGATATATACTTCAAGTTAAACCTGCAAGGCAAAATCATTAAGTCCCCTTCTACCCCATTCCAACAAAATAAATAAATCAGGGAGGTATATTACCAAGAACAAAACATATGAGGAACAAGATCTTGAGGATCTTTTAAGTTAATCTTTGCTTGATTTTTACTTTTTCATATAAATTCATGGTCTATAATGATAATTAACACAAAGTTCATCATCAAATTTTAAAATGTTATCAGTAGCTCAATGCACTACATACAATTTATATGTATGGAACCAGGGATAATGTTCACAAATAGATATAATTTTGCCAACAACTAAACAACAATAATACATCAAATATAGAATTGAGATTCTAGGCATTTGTAAATTGCAAGTATGGAGAAGAATAACTTCTATTCATTATACCATCATTGGAAATACAGATGAGTGTCTTCCTGGGGGATATGAAGATTCCAGCTCAGATGTACACATTTATAACTGCCTTTCCTACTTTCTAGTAGAAATATTAGCTCATATTTATAACTGACAAAACTTATTACTCCTTTTGTCTAGAATACAAACACATTTCATCACTTGAATATCATTGAAATAATTTCCTCATTGTCTTTGTTATTTGGAAAATGTGTGCAAAGTACTACAAGTTAAAGGGGAAATATCAAAAGTACTCCTAAAAATTGCAACTTTTGTTATCATGGTTCTATCTTTGTTGTGTCTCTTGGACTTTAACTAATCCGCACTATTTTTCCAACTAACCTTTGGTTGCTTATCTGAACTACAAACTGTTTGGAAAGACGAAGAGGAAGAGAAATTGACAAACCACAGTGAAGTGATAACCTATCAGGAAGGTTTAAAGCCACTCTACCTTCCGTTTCAATTACTAGTGACAAGCTAGGCATAAAACATGCCACAGGAAATACAGCTTGCTGGATTAATTTGTCTCACCTCTGTTGAGAAAAAACAGTCCAGATACAGATTCTGATATCTGTAGCTTAGAGAAAATGTAAATCGAACAATTCTAGTGCAACCATATGTACAATCTCCAAATTAAAATGCTATTTAATGGACAAGAAGTTAAGAAAATTCTCACAAAGTTAAAAAAGAAAGCAAGAATTTGTTTAATGACCCAATCACAATGATTATGGTAAAAGAAATATATAATGATTTTATATAATATATTGAAATGCTACGCTTTTAAAGCAATGTATGGGGGCTGAGCAGTGGCTTAGCAGTAAGAGTAGGTAAGCATTCACAAATGGCAGAGCTCAGTGAAGCTGACTTAGCAGCTCCTTAATAGACATTCACTGTTCTAGAACTTTCCAGTTTCCACACAATGACTCTGGTATTATACTTTGTGTGCCTAGCTTTACAGACAATAAAATCTCCTACATCAGAAAACGAAGATTCACTTGCATTCCCTAACATGTGAACTTTAAATGCATTGGTCTAAATTTAAACTAGATTGAAAGAAATGAGACTGCTTTATTCTAAAGGAATGAAGTCCAGAACTGGAAAGATAAAAGTAGCAAGACAGACTGGAGTTAAAAGTCAAAGTTCAGAAGGTACAGATGTTTTTACTTCAGAAGACGTAATTGAATCTGAAAGGTGAAACAGTCAAGAATGATGCAAAGTGGCGTCAATATTAAGCCTCTTTGAAATTTGGAAACTTGGAATTTGGGAGCTGCTTTGGAATTTTGAAATGCAGAACTAGAGCTCAAGAAAAAAGTCAAGCGTAAACATAAAATTTGAAAATCATTTAAATGAAGGCAAGGGGAGGTTATTAGAACAGATGACATTTTCAAGAAAATGAACAGGTAGGGATCAAGCATGGGATCTTTCTGAAACTCCAGTCTTAAAGTTGCAAAGAGAAAAAAGGGAAGCTCAAAGAAAAAGTGGTCAGGATCCTAATCCGTTTTTTATGACTGATTGACATCCATTGTGTATATAAACCACAGGTTCTTTATTCATTGAATCCTTGACAGACACCTCAGTTGATTCCATATTCCAGCTATCATGAAGAGTGCTGCAAGACATATAGGAACTCTGATATTTATTTTGTACAATCAGTTTATTTTCTTTTGATATATAACCAATAGTGGGATTTCTACATCACATAGCAATCTTATTTTTAGATTTTTGAAGAATCTCTGTACGATTTTACAGTGGTATATGATTATACTACCTAAATCTTCACCAAAAGAACATAAGAGTTTCCCTGTTCTCCACATTCTAGTCAGCATTTTTTAATTCTTTCATTTACTTTCTTTTGTGTTATTGGCAACTGTCCCCCAGGGCCCTATACTAATGTGCTTCATCCCATAGTTTATTTATTTGTTTATGATTTATTTTTTATTATATTTAGGACAGAGTCTTCCTAAGTTTCCAAGACTGGCCTTGAACTTGTGATCCTCCTGCCTCAGACTCTTATGTCACTGGGAATATAGGCAAGTGGAACTATTCCTGGCTCCTGTCATGTTTATAAATCCATTCTGATTGTGATGAGGCAATATCTTCTGATGGTTTTGATTTGCATTTTCCTGATTATTAGTGATAATAATCATTTGCCATACTGTTATGAGCCATTTGTATGTTTTCTTTTAAGAACTGTCTGTTCTGATCATTTAGCGATTTTTAAAATGGATATTGTTCAGTCATAAAAAAAGGATGTTATCCTGTCAATATGGCTAAAGCTAGAAGACATAAGAGAAATGACCTATACACAGAAGGACAAATATCACATCTCCTCAAGCATTTGTGGAACCTAAAAATTTGATCTCACAGGAAAGAATAGAATAGTGGTCAGTAGGTCTAGGAAGTATAATGGAGAGGGATAATAGAAAGAGATTGAGATGACATTAATCAAACTATGGTTAAATAGGAGAAATTTGTCTCTGTGATCTATAGTGTAATTGTGGTCTCCAAAATTTATAATATAATATCAAAAAGATTAGAAAAGACTTCGTTCCCCACACCAATAAAATGAAAATATTTGAAAAATGAAAATGTGAATTAGCCTGATTTAATTACATGTTGTATACATGTAGCAAATTATACGTTACCCCATAAATATGTACACACCCTATTCATATGTTAAAATTAAAAATAAAGTAAAAACAAAGAAGGTGTGGACAAGAGGACAAGCAGAAAACAACTAGACGGCATGAGGAGTTTGAAGAAATGGACAGTGCCAAGAAACCCACCATTGCTGAATATTTCTGAGAGGTCAAGAAGATAAAGGGTAAGGAAAGTGACTAGATTCAAAAACAACAGTACCATCATTATATGTTCTGCATTAAAAATTGTGGTAAACAATTTAAGTTCATTCAGCTCATTGAATCATAGAAATCATACTAGTTAAATGCTATTACAAACATTTTGGCTGTGAGAAATGGTGATCTGGAGAGGCTGAGTCATATCTTGAGCTCCAGAAGGACAGAGCTGGATGACCACTGGGAGAGGCTCTCCTATGTGTAGTCTCTGGGTGCTATTGGTAGCCTTTGCTTTATTCCACCAACTTGCATGGCAAAGGAGACTGCTAAACACATACTCAAAACAAAACAAATGGGTTTGGCTATCAGCTGCCAGTCTCTTCCATGAAGCCAAGAAAACAGTATTTTGAAGCTTTTGGCAGTAGTTTTGAATCCTTTTTCAGACAAAAACAGTTCTTTGAATTAATGGAAAACATTAATGGGCACTTCACTTTTTTGAAAAGGAGAGCCACATTACAAGCTATTATGGAGTAATTCAACCTAAACTACTCTTCACAATAATGTAAAATTTTGTCTTGATTGGGGATTATTTGCATTTCCAAAGTTTATTAAGATTTTGATTAGTGGTGGGCAACAGGCTGAGAGTAGAAAATAATATTTACTTCCATCATTGCAGTAATAGAGGGAAGAGGAAGTCAGGTTCACCACTGAGGGAAATACACTAGCCTTTGCCAGCTGACAGCAGGGGAACTGACAATAAGGTGAGAGAGCCACAAAGATTCACCCTGTAAAGAGTTATCATTTGTGGTATCCAAGAGAATTTATGGCCCCTGTCTGGTCCTAACATTTTCTTTTCGGAACTGTAATTTCTTTCTGCTATCTCCAAGCTTTCAGTGAAGTTCCCTTTAGAGTTACAACTGGGACTAAACAGAGTTTTGGTAGAATTAAGGAGAAATCTGTTCTTATGTTTAGAGGAAAGAATTATGGGCAGACTGATGTCAGGCTGAGAAAGCAAGCAATTTGGCAGAGGCTCGGGAACATAGATAGGTCTTTCCGAAGTGATTCTAAGATTGTGGTGGTTCAGAAGCGCTTGAGTTCGGAAACCCAATACTAACCCCAAGATTTCTGTGTTCATACAGCATAGACATTCATAATAATTTTTTCTTATTTTTGAAAAAGAGATGATTCTTTGATTGTGGAATATCTAGGAAACATGATAACAGAGGCACTACATCACGGAATATAAGAAAATTGTGCTACTACAGATGAGTTAATTTTTCCTGGGAGATGGGACAATGCACTTCAGGCCTCTAACTCTACTCACCCACACAGCTTTTTAGTGACTAATCTGTGTTTTGTTTTCAGGTAATGTAAACTATGAGTTTCCTCTTGATACTCTAAAGAACCATGCAAGTACAACGGATAAATATTCATGTTGAACATCACACATTTTACTATATATTAATATTTTTATTGCCTAATAAAAGGGTCAATATTCTTTTTAATAATCTGTGCATTAAGTTAGTTTCTCTGCTCCTGCATCATGGAAATCAATAATAACATTTTCACATTGAATGAAACATATGTGACCTGAAAATATGTTATTTCTTGCCAATTAGCTCAAATAAGAAAATGTTTGCTTACTATAGTCATGAGGGAGAGTTCTTCTTCACCAAATCACCAAGCTAAATAGTGAAGGTGCTAATCAGAATTGTATCCAGTCTGTTGTAAAGGTTAAAGTCTGCTTAAAGCCAGGAAAATAATTTAAATTGAAAAATGACTTGCTCTTGCTATGTTCCTCTGTATACTTTCAAATTGAAAGTACAAAATTTTCATTTAAGAATGTTATTGAGTTATCAAAATGCAATGCAAAAATATGATATTTAGGTGGAAAAGGTCAATTTTTTTTAAGTGTGAGTCTCAAAAACCTGAAATGTCAAGATTCTTAAGAAAACTATTGCATAATTTTTCAAGCATACTATGTGATTCATTGATAACATTTCTTATGAATTCTGGGAAAGTGAAATGTGGCACAATCTGATAAAGCCATAGAAAATGTGATCAGTAAGTGCTTTCTAGTGAGTAATATTTGTGTAGCAGCGTGTTTACTTATTTGTTAATTTTTTTGGCACCAGGAATGATTCAACCCAGAGTTACCTAACCACTAAGAAAACCCCTCTACCTTTTCATTGAGACAGGGTCTTATTAAGTTGCTTAGGGCCTAGTTAAATTACTGAGATTGGCTTTGAACTTGGGATCCTCCTGCTTCATCTTCCTGAGCCGATAGGATTACAGGTATGAGCTACCATGAGTGAATGGAGGTTGTGTTTCAAAGTATGGATTTGAATAGTGAATGCTGTTAATTTAGTAATCTGGATTGTTTTTTTTTTTTTTTTTTGGAGTAATTTGGCATCATTGGAATTTTTAAACAGAAGTAAAACCCTAAGAACATGCTTCTACAAATTATTAACATCTTTCTTTCTTTTAAATATTAAGTGAATTGAATGGAAAATGCTTAGACTGATTATGAAAAAGATGTGATTTTTGAAACTGGAACAACACTTATTTTATGTGAAACAGAATAAAAAACTTGAAAATCCAAAACAATCTTTGCAAAGTCAAATATTCATGTAGATTATAAACACTTTTATTAGCAATTTAGGCCAACATTTGCAATGGTACCTTGAATAAACTTGATTTCTAAAGCTTTGTGTATTTTTTTAGGAGTTGTAAAGTCCTCTCTTCCACTTTTGAATGCTGTCCTCTAGTCTTTATGGAATTTATAATCTATTCTTAAGTGGATTATATGGTATTCATAATTTAATATTTAGACTTTAGTTTATTCATGGATTATGTATAAAATCAATATAATTGCTGGAAAATCCAATTTAAAAAAGCAAATGCGAACAAAACTATGATGGGTAATGCTGGCTCTGTTGTTGGAGGAGGTCTTTCCCGCCTGTGATTTCAGGTAATAGGTAAAATGATTGGTGGGAAAGAAAGCCATTTAGTATTCAGAGGGCATTGTTCATGTCTACTTTTGTACTATGATTTATAAAACAAAAGAACAACCAAAAATACTGCCTGACATTTTACCAAATTACTTTCTTTGTTTTGAGACAAAGGCTTTAACATGAGACCTAGTCACGATTGATATTTCAGGTTTAGTGCATAATCTTTACCACTTCCCTAGAGAGACCCACATACCATGAAGAGACTGAAGAAAGAATGATTTGAGGTAGTATTGAGGAGAGACACTTAGAGCAGGATAAATTTTCTCCCTAAAGGAAATAGGATTCTTCTGGCTTCACTACTTCTCTAAGGATGGCAGTACGGGAAGATGCCACAACACTGATTTTCTGGACTCAGGTAATTTGTATTCTCTTTTCCTTTTCATTTAAAGAGAGTAATAAAACAGTAATTGAGTAATACTTATTAAACTGTAGACCTTCCCATTATAAACACTGTATAAAGAGCAGAAAGCATAAGCTTCGTTTCACCTTGTGTGAGCATTGACCTATTTAGAAACACGTTTTTCTAGAGATGCAGCCACAGAAACGATACCAAGCAAACTTTTGTTTAGAGATAGGGATTCACTTTGCAGGAATGGTAGAATAGATGAGGCATTAAAAATTTAAAAAAAGGGGGGGGGGAGAAGGGAGAAAAGGAAGGAGGAGGGAGAGGGGAAGGAACAAGGGCTTTCTTTGTGGAGCATTTCTAAACATGTGGGACAGTTTTCCTTCCTTCCCACCCCCAAGTCCACCACTCCTAATCTTCTGATAATCTCTCCGCTCAGTTTTCCAAACTCCAGATCAATCATACAATCTCTTTTAGGAAGCGTGCCACAGCTTCCCCTTCTACAGTCTGTATGGCAGATGCATCCTGAGTTTTCTTAGGTTTCCAGGGGATTATGAGATCCAGAAAAGCAACCACGGTATTTCTAAATTATATGTGCTCAGTACCAGAAACGGCGGATGCCCTGATAAATGTACGTTCCGTTCTGGATATATACCTGAAATAATTAATGTGTGTGCTTGTGGCTAACTCCCCTTACAAACTCCATTTATTATTCAAGGTCTACTTTTAACTTTCTTCACAGACGGCTGCCCTTCTGTGGCACTTACTACCTATCTCTATATTATTCCAGGTCTAATTTATGATGATGCAAATTGATTGTTCACCTCCTAAGCTGGAGATCTTCATGGGGTTTTAGCTTTCTTTCTCCTTCAGGCATTTTGGATTACTTAAAAAAAGAGTGAGGATAAGCTTCACAAATTAAAACTGTAAATTTAAGGGAGCTGGTTTCAATTGATGTTCTCCTATACAATTTGCTTAAAAATAGGCAGTCACAGCTAATACGCTCAGGAAAATGTTATACTTGAGGAAAAACTTTTAACTCCTGGAAAAATGATGGTGTCATTTTTTTTTCTATCAGTTATATTCCATCACCTATTGTTTTATGCCATTTGAAGTTATGCTAGTAAGTATTTAAAAACTCTAATCATTATACACTTTTGGCGAAAAATTTCTTTTTACCATCATATGTTATTTTAGCCCCAGGTTGCCATAAACTGGGCTGCTTACAGACAACAGAAATTCATTTCACAGATCTGGAGTCTGAGATGTCTAAGATCAGGGCAGATGCAGTGTCTGGTGAGGGTCCACTCATTGATTTTTAAACAGCATTTATCCTGCTGTATCCTCATAGGGCAGAAAAGTGAACAAGCTTTCTGAAGTCTCTTGTATAAAACCACTCTTCTTATTCAGGAGGGCTTCATGTTATGACATAATCACCTCCCAAACCTCATCATGACATCACCTTGGGAGTCTGGATTTTAACCAAAGAGTTTTAGAAGGAAGGACAATTTTGACCTCAATGTTGCTCAGGGTTCAATCGGGAATAAAAAAATTAAAACAAAAAACAAACAAACAAAAAACACATACACACACACAAAGTATTTACAGGGAATTTAAAAGCAAAAATTGTTTATACAGACAATGAGAGAAGTAGAAATCCAACAAGGATACTGAGGCTGCCCAAAATCAGTAATAAAAGAAAACCACTACCGTGTTTAAACTGGAGAGGAGAGGAGAGGGCCTCAGACCTGGATCAGGAGGGCACAGCTGTTCACAGAGTGCTACAGCCACAGAGAATGGGCTGTGGGGAGACAGAGCCTTTATTAATCAATTATTCTGTCATGATATACCTGAGGCTGAGTACTTATAACAAAAAAGATGCTTACCAAGCTTCCAGTTTGGAGGCTGAGATTTCAAGCACCATAGTGTCAGCTCTGGTAGGGGCCCTATAACAGCACTAGCTCATGGCAGATGACACCGCATGGAAGGAGTTTTTGTGCAAGAAGTTATACTACAAGGCAAGACAGCAGAGTGAGGAAAGGGGAT
>PVKS010044559.1:0-14266 GCA_004027875.1 Aplodontia rufa | reverse complement strand
GCCTTACCTTTCTTATCCTTCTTCTCCTCCTCCTCTCCACCAGCTCCAAGCAAGGTAAAGATAATGCCTGTCTGTGAGTTCACACCAACAGCCGTGACCACCATTCTTCCAGAACCTTCCATGACATGAGTGCCTGGTACAGCAACATAGAGAGACTGAGACAGAGACGGACCTGGTGGGAGACATGTTCAGGGCCCAGGGACTGAACAGGACTGCTCCCAGGGAATCCCAGAGGCAGGGACACAGCATACAGAGACTGCTACAATTGTAATTACCCAAAGCCTAGCCTGGTTTAGAGGAAATCCAGATGCCCAGAGGGTCAGGTAGTTGGCAGAGATATGGGGTGAGCCACTCATAGGGCCCACCAGGGGCCTCTGGCCTTTCTGTCCAGTTTCATGCTGTGCTTTCCCCTGGGACAAATGCCAGGTTGTCAGAACCTTCTGGAAAGTGAATACTGGCCCCTATTGGATCTTCCTGAAGTTATGGATTTGGGAGGTGCACTACATTGACCCCCTTCAAGTCCCCTCCCTATTCAGGACACCAAGGGCCCTTCTGAGCCCTGTGGCTGGAGGTGCCACACCTCCAATGGCCCACTCTGGCCTTGAGATGGGTGCGGTGCTCCAACTCCCTAACTTGAAGGACTATTTAGGGAAATGCCTCCTTGAGGTGAGTCTGGCAGGTTGGCTTGGATGGGGATGTTGGGTGAAACGGTTTCTAAGGTGACTGTATTGGGCTGGTTGGAAAGGCAACCCTCACCTGAGAGCAGCATGGGGTCCTTGTCAGCTGACTTGCGCACATGATCCGACTCGCCTGTCAGGGAGCTCTCATCAATCTTGAGGTCGTTTCCCTGGATGAGCACACCGTCGGCAGGCAGTAGGTCTCCTACAGGTCCACCCGGAGCCAGAACCAGAGACCGTGGGTCCATGGGACCTTTCTTTCCACCTCCTCCCAGCTTTCCCAGGAAGGTCCCTCTAGATGTGATGAGCCACATGCTCAAGGGAATTGGAAGCCCTCTTCCTTTAGCCTCCTCTTTTGTGGAGGAGGGGACCATCCTAACCACAGTATCCAGCTTGCAGAGGATAGGAATAATATTTCCATGCTGTAGTAGACCTCCACAGAGGCCCTGGAGACCAGCTGCTTCTTGGGGTGTGATTGCTCTCCCTCTCCACCCTGCCTCGCACTCCCTGCGGGTGAAGGCACTTGTGCACTGGGGGACAGCCTGTGCTGGGGGTCTCTGGCCCACACTTCTTGGAAATGGGAGTCAGGCTTCCTTGGCAGGATGGGTGCGATTGGCACACTCACCATACTTGACCTGAGCGATATCCCCCACCACCAGTGCAGCCACAGGGACCTGGAGGAGCTGCCCATTCCGGATAACCGTGAACTTCTGCTCCTGCTCAATGCGGCTCTGCAGGCCTCGAAATTGTTTCTCCTTGCTCCAGTCATTGAAGGCCGTGACCAGCACCACACAGATGACAGATAGCAGGATGGCAGCCCCTTCGATCCAGCCAGCCTCAGCCTCCCCCTCATCTTCTGCCCCACCAGACACATTCCCGCAGGCTATGCCCAAGGACAGAAGGGAAGAGAAGGTGAAGTTATGTGAGCTGGAGCCCAGGGTGGGACATCATAAGACTCTCCCTGCTCTCCTTCCAGCCCAGAGCCCTGCTCCTCACCTTCACTCTCCTCTCCGGGAGGTGCATAGAAGGACAGGCCCAGGGAGACGATGGCAGCCACCTCCAGGATGATGAGGGTCACATCCTGCAGGGCCTCCCACACCAGCTGTAGGAAGGTCTTGGGCTGCTTTGGAGGAATAAAGTTCTGCCCGTAGATCTGCCTGCGCTTCTCCAAGTCATTGGTGTTGTCTGCCAGGCCTGCACAGTGCCCCAGGAGGGCAGCAGAAGCACAGAAGGAAGCCAGCCTGAGCCCTGGGCACCCCCAAGAGGCCCGCTGACCTGATGCTTTGGGGGCTCTCTGGCTGTATAATTGGAGAAGGCCAGAGCTGAACAGACATGGTGCCATGAGCCTTTATGCAGAGGGCCAAGCATGTGGGACTGAGTATGTGGCTCTCCACGGCCACCTCGGGAGACCCAGTGCAAGGAAGGGCTGCTGGGTTAGGTGGAGGGGCTACCAGCCTCCTCCCAAGGCACAGATAAGAAAAGGGGCCCCTGTGTTGTTTTGTGCTACATCTAAAACATCTCTGAGCAGGGATGTGCAGGAAAGTGACAACCAGTATCCAACAAGGGGAAAACAGAGGGGCCCATCAGGGTCTGGTATGGCCAGAGACAGGAATGACAGAGAGCAACCAGCAGCTCCCCAGGAAAAATAAGCATCCAGGCAGCTTCAGTGGGTTTGTGGGAAGTTCACCCATCAAGGGGATGCAGGTGACATGAGCCTAGTTTCAACTGGATGCCAAAGAAGTGACCAGGACCCTTTCTGAAGGAGGGTTTTCTTCAGGTCAGGAAGGCTCTCTCCAGCTCCAAACATGTGGATCCCAGGTCTTCAGAGCAGGCTAGGCCCTGGGCCCCACCCAGGTCTATAAGATGGGTATGTGCATTTGGGACAAGGAAAGCCACTGGGCCTTGGCCATACGGTCACTCTCATGGACTGCAAGGTCACACAGCCTGACTTGCAAAGGTAGCAGGGCATGGAGGTGACCAGGAGCACAGGCACAGTCAGGGCCTAGGCATATGGGAGTCTCTGGAAGCATAACTACTGAGGACAGAGTGGCTGCTGGAGACAGGGAATAGAGGCCTGCTTTCCAGAAGTTTCTTAGGAAAGGGGCAGAGAGAAGGAGCATGAGAGCTAGTGGGAGATGCAAGTTCTTGCATCAAGACAGGGGACCAATAGTGACATGTGAAGAGAAAAGAGAGGTCCAAGAAACCAGATGTGGGACAGGATGGGCTGGTGAGAAGCAAAGCCAGAGTCCTAGTGCTGAGAGCCTTGCTTGAGCTCACCATGGTGGCCAGCAGCTTACTCTCAGCCATGCCTGGAGAACTGAGTCCCTGAGATGGGGGTAGGCAGTTGCTCACCATCTGGGTGGGAGGTGCTCTACCCATCACAGCCCATATGAGGCAGACGAGGCTGGAGGTGAAAGGGGGTCTGTGCCCATGAGTCAGAGCTCTTGACTGCAGGCCAGCTCAGGATGGTAGAGACTCCCAGATGTTCAGCTGCCAGGACACAGGACTGGTGAGAGGCTGAGCAAGGACCTGGTGCTATGGTGCCCATAAGGTGTGCAAGGAGACAGCTGCCTCATTCACAGCCCCTCTCCCAGAGCCCAGCTCTGGTGCCAACCTTGAGCCCAAGCTGAGGGTCAGGACATGGGCTCCTACTGCTCCCTCTGGGAGGAGGCTATGTATACACACACGGGGACTTGTATTATGGCCACAGCCACTCTGTCAAATTCGGCGGTCAGCTTTCTTAGCAGCCCCACAATTGGCATTGGCTTCACAATGACAGCCACCCATCCTAGTCCAATTCTGTCATCCACCATCTCTGAAGACAAGGGGTGGGGATGCTGGGGTTAATGAGATAGTCAGTGGTTCATGATGAGGACATATTGTGCCCAGATCAGCAGGCAGAGGGCAGTGTGGGGAGGAAGCTGGTTCTGGTGGGGGACCCCCTCAGCCCTAAGCAGCTGAGGCTCCTCAATTGATGCAGGCCACCTCCACACCCTGGACAGGCTCTGTGGGCTGTGAAGCCCGAGTCTCCTCAGGTCCATTTAGGATTGGCACCCAGACCACGCAACTCTGAGCCTGCATGCTCACTCAGCCACCTTCCCAGAGGCAGGTAGGTGAGATGACACAACCTTCTGTGCTTGGTACTCAGGATTCTCAGTCCAGGCTGATCCAACCACTCCCTGTGTTCCCATAGCCCCCCAGTGCTGCACCCCGAAAGCATCTAGCCCCATAGTGACACCTGGTGGACAGAGGGCAGCTTGCAGCTCCTGACCCTAAGTGGCTGGCTTTAACTCCTGGCACCTGCTGCAGGGACAGGAGGTGAGCAGAAGGGCCATCCGGCCCATGGGGCCCTTGCTGTGCAGTGAGCTTGGGAAGGCTCAGCCCCAGATGACTCGAGAACAAGAAGGCTGACGGTGCAGCTTCTGCAGAGGGGTAGGGTGAGGCCCGTCCGAGGCAGAAGGGCTGATGAGAGCAAAAGCCACAGCCGACAGCCTTGGCACTGTCACCACAGCTAGGCGACGGCCACACAGTGTCCCTCCTACTCAGAAGGGCCACAGCTGTCCCTGCCTTTCTTCCTCATGGCGCCTCGGCCCAGCTGGTGGCTCAGATTTCTGCCAGGGCCAAAGGCCTCTTTCAGAAGGCCTGCAGCTTCCCCAGTTGGGCATCTGGGAGAAGCTCCAGACCTTGGCTTCCATGGTGGCAGGGGAGGGGGCTGAGGCTTTCACCTAAAGGAACTTTTGAGAGATGCAGCAGGGAGGCCCCAGCACTCAGAGACTCCCAGCTGCCTGGGGTCTCCACTGCCCCTGGCCTGTAGCTCCCAGAGAGACAAAAGCCCACTGGAGCCCATGAATCCCCAAGGCGCCATGTGCCTTGCCTGCCTCACTGCACATGCCCAGATTGTGCTCCTTCCCCAGGAGCACCTTCTTCCCCTCCCTGCCTTGTCCTTGGCCTTGATTTGCCCTTGCAAATGATTCTTCCCATTGTCCAGACCAGCAGCTGCCCTCAGATGTGCCCTGCAGCCTTGGTCTTCCTGTGGGCTTGGGGGTCCTGACAGCTGCCACTGCTGCCACAACACTCATTGTGGTATGGGATGTGGAGGCAGCTGAGGCCCTCTGGTTCTGAACACACGCCTGCCCAGCAGGCTCTAGGGCAGCCTGGGTCCAGGGCATGGGGGCAGGGGCACACTGGTTGGCATGGACACAGTTGGGCCGCCTGCCCAGAGCAGAGGCCAGATGCCATCAGAATTGGATTAGGACCACAACGTGTCGGCTCTCAGCTAATCTGCCCCCGCCTTCCCATGGCTGCCTGTGGAGACCAGACAGGGGAGGGCACGGGGCCCAAGTACCCCTAGCAAGCCTGTCACTGAAGTTCTCCGACAAACAGCAGCAGCTTTCTTCAGGATGGGTTCTGGAACACTCTTGGACCTCTACAAATGCTGAGAAGGCAGTGGATTGATATGCTTATCGCCATCAGTCAAAGTCCCCCTCCCCTAATAGATCACATACCTACCTGGCTTCCCTGCCCTGTATAACGCCCCTCCTGGCACCTTCCACGTCTTCCCACCTTGCTGGGGGCATGGAGCCAGCCCCTCCGGCAGCTCGGGCCACTGTCTCTGAGTGGGCATGAGCAGGTGGACCCAGGGAAGAACCTCAGGCCAAGCCAACAGGCCTACTGAGGACCTCATACCCTCCTGAGGCTCATGGCCTAGCTGAGGGGGTATGGGGGGTGAGAGACACTGGCTCCTGGCACCAGAGAGTTGGAGCCTGAGCAGCTTGAGAGGAGGAACTAGCTCCCTCCTTTAAGGACAAGCTCCCGCTTTTAGGGACACAGGTACTCAGAAGCCAGGCAGGGGCTGGGCCACCCACCTGGGCACCTGCCCTTCTTTATGCTCACCCCCTCCTCAGGCACCAGGCGAGTTCCTGAGCTCTGTGGCAGAATCAGGCAGGTTCCCAGGGGCCTTGACATTTTCAATATTTAACAAGGCCTGACGGGCAGAGGGAAGAGCTGCCAACTGAAGCCCATCTGCTTCCTTTGATCTGGGAGAGGCCAGAGCCCTGGTGGCTAAGTGGCCCTCCACCCTCGCCTCCTCCGAGGCCCCAAGTCCTCAAGCGGGTGGGCAAGGAGGAGGGAAGGAAAGAGATCCTTTGGCACAGAGCCCAGCCATCTGCCCTGCCAGCATGCTACTCCAGAACGGTAAGCGGAGGTGGGACAGAGTGTCCATGGGAGCGGGGAGACCCAGGTGACCCATGGACGCCACTCTACCTTGGAATTCCTCACCTTCCCGGGGGGCCTACTTCCTCCCACCTTTACTTCTCCCTTGGGCCCATGCGCCACTGGCCACAGACAGATGGAGCTTTCTGAAACACAGTTGGGGTGAGGACAGAACAATGGGATTCTGTTTGTGCCCGAAAATCTCTGAGTGGGATGGGGAAAGGGCACAGCAATGAGGCTGGAGGTGATGGACCATGCCTGGACCAGAGCAGAGGAAATGGACAGGAGTGGATGCATCAAGGGATTGATTTAGAAACTAGAGTGGGCAGGGCCTGGTGATGGATGGGACAGGGATGCCAGCGAGCAGGAAGAACCCAGGGTGACAGCCAGGACTAGCAGCACTGGGTGGGCCAAGGTGCCGCCACTGACACAGACAGCTGATGAAATCAATCAGTGCTGGCTGGGGAGCAGGCCTGGCATTGGGCTGGGCTAGTCCTGGCAACCCTGCCAGGCCAGTGCCAGTTGGGCCAGAAAGTGCTCCAGGTCCTGGAGACTGGGGCTGGACCTGGCTCTGTGGTGGTCCCTGCCTCATGGCAGACCCCAGCAACCAGGACTGGGGCAGGCTGGCACAGGGGGAGGTGGGGATCCATGATGGCAGTCAGGCCTCTATCCCAGCCTCCTAGAGGCTAATGGTGGGACCACATGTGACCACCGCTGCTTCCAATCAGCACTCTGGGCCTACTGTGCCCCAGCTTTGGCCACCTCTTCCCACCAGACTCAAATGGTACTGTGCCAGCCTCAGGCCATGCCTTCCTTCCCAGGGAGAACTCTACAACCTCAGTCCTAGAGGACTTGCACCCTACATCCCTTCTGCCTCTTCTGGGTCCCCTTAACTGAATACAGAGATGAGCATATAGGGAACCCTGAAATATGCAGATACGGGCTACATCTTTCTCCTCCATCAACTGGGAGACCACTTGGCCCCATCTAGTTCCTTGGAAGGGATTCTGGGATTTCAGTTTGGGCCCTCAGCGCATGTGTGCACCTCACACCATTCTCCTTTGCCCCTTTCAACCTCTTTCACCCCACAGGGTGGAGAAGAGCCGCTGATGTAGGTGCAGGTGAGCAATCAGGCCACACACACACACATACCAGGACTCAGGTGACCCAGAGGACATTGGCCTCCTCCTGCATAGTGCCTCCTGCTCAGGAGGAAGTGGCCAAGAAGAGGGCACAGTCAGGGTCTGGGCTCGGTTCCTTCAGGGGTCACCAGGGCCTCCCCACCACAGAGCCCCTCTAGGAAGCTGCTGCAGTAGTGCTATAGACCCCTTGACCATGTCCTCAGGAGTAAGCAGGCCCTGTGTCCCTAGATACTCTGGCCTCACCCAGTAGGCCTTACCCTCTGTAGGTGAGGTCTTCAGCCTCCTGCAAAGGCCGCTGACATCTCCATAGGCTTCCTGGATCTTCTGCAGTGCCTCAGCCCCTCGGAGCTCCATGAGGGTGCGCAGCTCAGCCAGGGTGCACCCAAAGCCACCTGCAGGGGGGGTATCCCGCTGCTGCTGGGGCTTGGGGTGGAACTCAATGGAACTGTTGGCCATGTCGCCCATCCTGTCTGTCAGGCCTTCTCACAGTTGTAGCCTCAGCTCAGCCACAGATGGGAATAGTGGCCGCCTGCTGTCCCAGTGCCCAGGCAAGGTGCAGTGGTGGTGGGAAAGTGGCTTAGTGTAGACACCTGGGAGGAGGTGAGAAGAAGCCAGGGGTTGAGACAAAACCAAGGTCCAGTCTTCCAGAACATACTCTGTAAATCTTCACTCAGTGTGAGCGAGGCTGGGCCAGGGATCCTCACGCCCTGCCAGGCCCCACCCACCAGGCCCTCCCAGTCTTGCCTACCATGAGCACCCAGAGCTGGGAGGGCTTGCCCAGGTAGGGATGGGAGAAGCATCAGTGCCTCCTGCCAGGGACCTTCCTGCCAACAGCACTGGCCAGCTGGGGTGTGGAGGCTCTCACTGTCTCCAAATCCATTGGGAAACCCACTGGAGGCAATGTGTTAGATCGACAGTGGCCAGTCTTGCCTGGTGTGGGTGGATTATCTGTGCCCCACTGTCGGCTCCTCGCTTGTCCCCCCATCTTGCTCCCTGCTCTTGCCTGATCAAGACTTGCCCGGTGCTGCTGGCATGCTACAAATCCTGGTGGTCTTCTTGAGCAGCCTCAGTGACTCAGTTTCAGGTCTGGGGCTGTGCAGGGCTCCAGGGAGTAGGCCCAGCCATGGACGGGGACAGCTGGGCTCGAGGTCAAGGCTTAGTGCACAGGGTGTTTCTGCAGCCCTGAGGGTACCTGGGGGCCAGGAGGGATGAAAGGAGGAGGCCCAGAGGGAAGGCACAGAGGGGAGAGGAGAGGGAAGGAAAGAGGTGGGGGAAAGAAAGAGGGCACAGGAGGGAAGAAAGGAGAGGAAGGGATAAAGGAAGTAAAAGGAGAGGTGGCCAGGGAAAGGCACATGGGAGAAAGCCAAAAGCAGCCACAGGTCACTGGTGACTGCCAACACCCTGCCCCCCAGCACAGTGCCATCTGCACCCCTCCACACCCTTCCCTCCTGGGGACAAAGTAAGGAGCTAAGTTCTCCCATGCTGAGAGCATCCAGTCACTGCCAGGCTGTACCCTACGCCCCTGTGCAGAGCATCATGAAGTTATCACTCCTCACACTGTCCTCTACACACCTGTGCCCCTCTCCTCAGCCAGGGAACTGCTGGTGGGAACACTGGGTCATGCTGGGCCTGCCCCTTTCTCCGCTGGGTCACAGCCCTCCCTGGCATGGATTTCCCCACATCTTCTTCCTGCCTGCGTATAAGAGGGAGCATCCCCCAAGGTCATGTGCCAAGCATCCCACATCCTCCTGGAGCTTAACTAGTCTCAGCACACATGGCCTAGGTCTTCCCATCAGCTGAGCCCTCTAGTGATGAGGTTAAGTTGGGCCAGACTTCACCTTTGGGGAAGCTCCAGTTTTCTGATCTAGAACTGCCAAGGATGACAGAGCCCTGAAGAAAGGCAAAAGGCCCTTGGGAAGGCAAGGAGGGACCAAGTCCATAGCCTTTGCTCTCAGGAGAGTTCCCACCTCTCACTCACAGCCCAGCAGGCTCAATCCCACGAGCCCCTATCTCATGCACCACAGCCCTCAGGGAAGGAAACCAGAAGTCTCTGGGAAACCAAGGACTATTCAGACACATGGCCCCAACCCTGAAGTCTCAGCTATCCAGAAAAGGTGTGCACCTCATGGCACACAAGAGAAATCCAAAAGGAGCCAAAGGGCACCAGAGACACTGCCCATGAGGTCTGTGGGGCATAGGAGGTGCTTCAGAACATGTCCACCTCAAGTGGTCCCCCAATGAAAAGTTTGGGCACCTACCTAGGAGTTAACTTTCTAGCCACATGCCACGTGGAGAAGCCTTCACTTCCCAATGATGTGGGAACATGATGGACACATGACTGCACCATCCCCTCCCACGCCCACCCTTTCCTCCAGTTGATCAACTGACAAATATTTACCGAGCACCTACATGTGCCCCACAATGGCTTTATGTGCTAGGATCAGGGGCTCTACAAGACTAAACTGATTCCCTCTATCTGGAAGCCATGTAACAAGCTGAGTGACACACAAGGTCAGGGTCAAGAGCCAAGAGCCATGGGGTTTTAGGGAAGGTCTCTGGGAAGGGACATGTGGGAGAAAAAACTGGAAGCAGGCAGAAAAGCGAGGAGAGGTGGGGGCTGCGGCCCTTCTGCATGAGTGAGCAGCCGAGGTGAGCTGAGGGGTGCTAGGGCAAGCTACGTGAGGACAGGGAAACTAGGCAGGGCGGGCTCCTTCCGGGATGCCCTGTGAGTACACCCCAAGCACACAGGAGGTGGTGGCACTGATCGCTCTCCTTTCTGCCAGCGTCGGAATCTGAGGCTTGATTAAGGAAAACGGCAGAGCTGCTTTCCTTGTCTTCTTCAGATGGCCTCCCTACCCCCGCCCTGGGACTTTGCTTGGGACCATGCCCCTGCCTACCAGGTGCACCTTCTCCTCTCCTTTCTCGGACCTGAGCTCCGGCTGCCCCATGCAATCCCAGTACATAGCAACCGTGAGGTTCGGGCTCTGGCCCCCACCCCTGCCCCCTCCAGCCTGCCGGCCGCAGAACTAGGGGAATGGGCAGGCCTGGCTTGTCCGTGTAGGCACCGGCTTCGGCCAGTACAAAACCTTTGTGAGTTCGTTTCCTATGCCCCAGGCAGGACCAACTTCTGGGAGAGGCCCAACCAAAGGGCCATGTTGCTGAGGGCTCCAGCCAGTGCAAATGTGAGCAGATCCTCAGGCCCCCCCAGGCCTGGCTGACGCACACCTCAGGGCCCCAGCTGGGGACCTGCATGTCCCCGACTGAGCTGCCTAGGGACTCCACATGGGCTCTTTCTAAAAGGGAAGCCAGATGGCGGATCTTGTTCCTTTGGAGTCCATTCATTTTTTTCAGCATCCCCCCACACCTGGACATATAAAGGGGGTTGTAGGGTGCCTGTGGGATCATGGGGAGGGCACAGAATGAAAGACTTATTGGGTTGGTGGATTCCTGGGTGGTGCATGGGCCCAGTGGAAATACCTATTCTTCAGAGCAAGTACCTGCAGGCCACCAGCAGTTACCCAGGCCTGGGGGCCCTTGCTGAGGCTGTGGCCCTCCCTTCTCTGAGTCTATTCTTCCATTTGTGCTCCCCACCCCTGATGCCCAGTGTGGCCATGCCCTCAATTAAGCAACAGTAGTGGCCCAGAAAGAACTACCCCAGATCCTTGAGCGACTCCTGATGGGTGTACTGTCATCACTGTGGCTGACTGGATCTCTGGTGACTCATGGTAAGGACACTGGGCAGGGAGGCAAGGCCAGAGCTTCTGATGAGGTCAAACTATGTCCCTTCCCTGAAGCCAAAGGGATTCTGCCCTATCAAGCGACTGGTCACCATGCTGCTCTGAGTCACCATCTCCCCTGGTTCAGGTACTGTCACTCTAGAAGAAACCATGGTTGGTCCGGCCACGCTCCCTGTTTCAATCCCCCAGCTCCAGCAAGCAAAAGGCCTAGTTACTTCCAAGCACCTTCAGGATCCTCTCCTGTCTGTACCCCCCCATTCACCATGCCCCCCACTGGCCTATCTATGGTCACTGTTCACTCTGACACAATCGCACAGCTCCGAGACCCACATGTGCACCCTGCTCTCCCATCTTCACCTGCTGACTGCCAACTAATTTTTTTTAGTCACAATTTCAGTGTAACATTCTCCAAAAAAATCTCTGCCAGTTAATACTCCAGCCAAAAGTGATTGCTACAGTTTAGAATCCCACTGGCCATTCCCATTATACGCTGTTCGGCAAGGCAACACTTAGTGAGTATGTCTCTCCCACATTCCGGGTCAGGTGGTTATTGAGTCAGCAGGAGGTCTACAGCATGGTCAGCCCTAGATAGGAACAGGGCTGGAGGGATGAGTGAATGGGAGTAAGGCAGATCAGGGTGGGTGCTCTTGTTAACCTTCCTCATCTTTATGAACTTAACAGGCCATAGACCAGGAGCCATCAGTTAAGGTAAAGCCCACTTTTGAGTAACTTGGCTACTATGGACAGCAAACAGCATATACTCTTCTTTCTCTGGGTTTCTTTGTAAGCCTGAGCAATGGCCTTCCTCAGTTTGAGTAAGGACAGCAGCCATCACTGAAATGACCAGGCCTATCAGTTCTGCAGACCTGACAGAGTTTCCGGCCTGGGCTGGTTGCCGAGAACGGCCTGTAGGCACCGAAAGGGCAGGGAATGTACCATTTCTGTGCTCTTTCATCTTTCAGACCTTAATTGGCTTAATTGAATTGAGAACTTCCACAGAGGGGCACGGAGACCTTCCGGCATTTGTTCCATCCTGGCACAAATTGGCCAGCATCATGGAGTGAAGAGAGCAAAGACCTGCGTTGATTCCCTAGTCTACCTCACTCTCGCTATGTGACTGTCAACGGGTTGTTACCTCAGGGGACTAAGGGAGTGTTGAAGGACACAACCTAGTGACTCAAATGCACTCAACCAGAAACCTGGTGGTCCTTCTCTGCCATGTCTCTCTCTGGCCATCCCTAATGGGATCTGGGGGATCTTCCAGATCCTCTGATTTAATCTCTTTGGACTCCCCCCAAGGCCCTGGGCTGCCCACCACCTGCCAGGAAGCTGCAAAATTCCCTAGTGAGGGGCACCTTTGTCCCCAGGCTCCCTCTTGCGATCTTTCTCCCAACATGGAGTTTTGAGCTGTCAGTGTCCCTGGGATGCCAGCACCTGCCAATACCTGCATACCAGCCCTCATTGCAGCTTCACACCCATATCACACAGGGAAACTGAGGCTCAGGCAGGCAGGGCCAGAGATGCCAAGCTTTGAGTTGCTGTTTGGCCTAGGCCTCCCAGCCCTGCTTTCCACGTGGCCTGAGATGAGTCACAGCCCACACTGGGACAGCCTGATGACACCCTGAACAGCTATCCCAGGTTGCTCTTCCTTTGGCCACTTGCTGCATGGGGTGCCTAGCCTCACCTTCAAAGGGGACAATGAACAGGGCAGGGGGCCACCTACCACCATTCCCCACGTCAGAGCTCAGAAGTGCAGTACGATTCATCCCATTCTCGAGTCTGGAAACAGCCCCAGGGCTGCCCCTGTTTGGTACCAGTCAAGTTCCTGCGGGCATGTGTCCCCATGCTGATGATGAGCATTTGCTGCTAAGTACTGCTGCCTCTCCGAGGTTGAAGGAGCCAGCCACCAGCACGAGCAAGAAGCCAGGAAATCCCAGCCTCACGTCGCTACCTAGTCACTGGGCACTCAGTACCAAGAACATCCCTCCTGCACAAGTCCTATGGGGGATCCCTGAGGTAAAGGCCAGGTCCTGATGCCAGAGCCAGGCCCCAGACAACATGGCCCTGAGGTGAGAAGGAAGCAGAAGCAGAGTCCAGGTTCACAGGCAGGAGACGAAGGCCAGGGATGCGGGCGCCTTCCCTGCAGCAGCCCCTGCAGACCCACCAGGAAGGCCTGCCTTCCCCACAGCCATCGCTCAGCAGTGTGACTCCCACACAACGTAGAGAGGAAGAGCAGGTTCAAGGGCCAGCTAGAGGCCAGCCCCAGGCCCAGAGCCAGGCATCCAGGGCCTCCCTGCCAGGCAGCTCAGCAGCATACCTGCAGACTGGGGTGGCCCTTGGCGACCAGGTGGGCAGCAACTGGGGAGAGGGTGCCGGACCTTCTTCTGGGCCTGGTGTGGTCAGGACAGGTACAGACTTGGCTCATGTCTCCTTCAGATCCTTTAACCCTCGATCTCCCCTCCCCTCCGCAAGGCCCTCTCCCTCCTGCCCACCCCACCCCTTCCATCTGCCTGACGCACCTTGGTGACCCCTGGGAGGGGCAAGGAGGGTTCCAAGGAGAGGCCTGCATGCAGCCTAGGAGGGGGAGGGAAGGAGCCAGGCAGGGAACAGCCTCATTAATATTTCAGAGGCACCGTCACTGCAGCTCCTGGGCCCTCCACTTGTGCTGGTGGAGGGAGGAGGATGGGAAAAGAGAAGGAAATAAAACCAAGAAAACAGATTTAAAGGGACAGGCTCCCCCACCCCCTGCTGCTCCGTTCCTTCCTCTCCCTGTTCTTGGTACAATCTGTGCACACGCCAAGTGGCTTTCGAGCAGGGAACAGCTTTAGGCAAAAACAATAACAACAGAAAAGGGTCAACCACCACCATGGTGCCCCCTCCCTGCTTACAAACACACCCACCTGTCCAAAGCTCTGTTCCTGCAGGGCAGCCTCTAGGGGGCCTGTGAGCACAGCAGAGGCACCTGGAGGACCCACTGGGGGCTGGCTGGCAAGGCCACAGGGACCCTGCAGACCCAGTACAAAGACATATGCGCGGACACCAGGTACTGGAAGTCCCTACTACCAAGGGGTCAGCCAAGGAGGATTCTGGAGTCCAAAGAAACCTAAGTGTAGAGTCTTGGAGGTGGCAGGGACTGGGGCATTACCCAATTCTAGCCCTGCCCTCAGGTGGGTGAATGTCTCATGGGTGGCCAGCCCTGCATGCACCCCTTCTCTCCTTGGAGAACTTTAAAAAAACGCAGTCCTGGACCCAGAGCTGCCTGTTCTGAAGGGGTGGGAAGCACTCTACCCCATCCAATGCCCAACCAAGCTGGAGAGGCTCCAGCGAGGGCCAGGATTTTCCAATTAGAACGAGTCCCACCATAACAAATAAGACTAAAGAGGCCCTACGGAAGAAAGTTCAGTGGTGAAATGGCACAGCAACCGTGCAAAGCAGTATGGCAGTTCTACCTCTAGGGACATCCCTAAAGGAAGTGAAAGCAGGGACTCAGATACTCGGA
>PVKS010044558.1:0-14266 GCA_004027875.1 Aplodontia rufa | reverse complement strand
GGCATCTCCCCGCCCCTCCAAGCCAACGAGGGCAGGATCAACCACTATGGCGACCCTTCACAATTAACGGGATGAGCACCCTCCTCCCCCCGTGACGGGAGGGAAAAGCACGCGAGACCCGCCACGGACCGACCTCCCCACCCACACCACCCCCTGCCATGTGGCTGCCAGCAGGAAGAGAGGGCCAAGTGACTCTCGGAGGTCCCGGTTGATATGCCACCTGGGAAAAAGGCGTTGTGGAGCGTCCCCCCGGGTTTGGCGGTGCAACCCTTCCCCATCGACCTTTCCTCTCTCTCTCCCATTACTGACCCTTCCCAGCCCCGAAGGCTGTGCACCCGGGTGGAATGTTAAAGTGGATGTAGAAAATCAATCACCAAGTTGAAGCCTCTTCTTAACGGGAACGAGCACCCTCCTGGACCCGTGACTTGAAGGAAAGGCGTGGGAGACCCACTAGGGACTGACCTCCCCAGCCATTCGGCCCCCACCGGCAGTGCCCAGCAGGAAGAGAGGGGCCAAGTGACTCTCAGAGGTCACCTTGGACACACCCACTGGGAACAGTGTGCCAGGGAACGGCACCCTGCTCTTGGTAAAGCAACACTTCCCCAAAAACCTTTCCTCTCTCTCTCCCCTTCTTGATACCTCCCAGCCCTGGAGGCTGTGCCCATGGACGGAGTGGAAAACAGGATGGAGAAGAAGTGTGGGAAAGGGTCATCAACGACCACAGGGTGCCGCCTTCTCCCCACCCCTCCAAGCCGAGGAGTGCAGGATCAATCACCACTGTGACCTCACACTTCGTACCAGGATCGAACAGCCTCCTCTCACCGCGACGGAAAGGAAAGTCGTGGAGACTCGCGAGGGACCGACCTCCCAGCCCAAACCGCCCCACGCCGGTCGGCGTACAGCAGGAAGAGAGGGGCCAAGTGATTCTCGGATGTCACGTTAGACATGCACCCTAGGAACAGGGCACCACGGAGCGGCACCCAGGGCTTGGCGGAGCAACACTTCCCCACAGAACTTTCCTCTTTCTCTCCTCTTCCCGACACCGTCACAGCCCCGGAGGCTGTGCCCCAGGGCTGAGCGAAAAGATGATGGAGTAGAAGTGCAGGGAAAGTGTCGTCATTCCCAACCAGGTGCCGGAGTCTTCCCGCTCCTCCAAGGCAACAAGGGCAGGATTAATCACCACAACGACCCCCCATTCGTAATGGAAATGAGCAGCCATGTGCCCCCGCGATGGGAAGCGGAGCAGTGCGAGTCCGGCCAGAGACCGAACTCCCCCCTTCCCCGCCCCATGCCCAGCGCCGGACAGCAGGAAGAGAGGGGCCAAGTGACTCTCACAGGTCCCAGTGGAAAATACTCCAAGGGAAAAGGCGCTGTGGAGCGGCCCCCCGGGTTTGGAGGAGCAACACTTCCCCATCGACCTTTTCCTCTCTCTCTCCTGTTACCGACCCTTCCCAGCCCTGCAGGCTGTGCGCTCAGGCTGAGTGAAATGAGGATGGAGTAGAAGTGCAGGAAAGGGTCGTCACCCCCAACTGGGTACCGGTTTCTTCACACCCCTCCATATGAAAGAGGGCAGGATCAATCACCACAGTGAACCCCCTTCATAACGGGAATGAGCACCCTCCTGGACCCGCGACTGGAAGGAAAGGCGTGCGAGACCAGCCAGGGACCGACCTCCCCCCCATCCCGACCCAGCCGGCGTCGCCGAATAGGAAAGTGGGGCCAAGTAAGTCTCAGAGGTCAAGTTGGATACGCTCCTTGGGAACAGGGTGCCAGGGAACGGCACCCCGGCCTTGGTGGAGCAATCTTTCCCCACCGACCTTTCCTCTCTCTGTCCCCTTCACGATACCATTCCAACCCAGGAGGCTGTGCCCCAGGTTGGATTGGAAAAGAGGATGGAGAACAAGTGCGGGAAAGTTTTATCACCTCCCACAGGTTGCCGGCTTCTCCCTGCCCCTCCAAGCCAAAGTGGGCAGGATCAACCACCATGGCGACCCCCCACTTTGTAACGGGAAAGAGCACAATCCTGCCTCCTCGGAGGGAAAAAAGGCAACGAGACCCGCCAGGGACCATTCTCCCACCCAAACCGCCCCCGCCTGGCGGCGCCAAGAGAAAGAGAGGGGCAAAGCCATGCTGGGTTGTCCCGGTGGACAAGCCCACTGGGGACAGGGCGCTTCTGAGCGCATCCAGGACTTGGCAGAGCGACCCTTTCCCACCTTCCTTTCCTCTCTCTCTCTCTTTCCCTACCCTTCCCAGCCCAGGAGGCTCCACCCCCAGGTTGAGTAAAAATAGGATGGAGTTGAAGTGCGGGAAAGGGTCGTCACCCCCCACAGGGTGCCGATTTATTCACATCCCTCCAAACCAAAGAGGGCAAAATCAATCACCATGGTGACTCCCCTTCGTAACTGGAACGTGCACCCTCCTGCCACCGCGACGGGAAGGAAAGGCGTGGGAGACCCGTCAGGGACCGAACTGCCCCCTCACCCGTCCCCCGCCAGGTGGCGCCAGGCAGGAAGAGAGGGGCAAATGAATCTCCGAGGTCAAGTTGGACAGGCCCCTGGGAACAGGGTGCCAGGGAAATGCACCCCGGGCTGGCGGAGCAACACTCTCCACCGACCTTTCCTTTCTCTCTACCCTTCCTGATTCCTCAGAGCCCTGGATGCTGTGCCCCCAGGCCCAGTGGAAAAGAGAATGGAGAAGAAGTGCAGGAAAGGGTTGTCACTGCCAGCAGGGTGCCGGCTTTTCCCCGCCCCGCCAAGCCAACGAGGGCAGGATAAACCACCACGCTGACACCCCACTTTGTAACGGGTTGAGCACCCTCCTCCCCCTGCGACGGGAAGGAAAAGCACGCAAGACCCGCTATGGACCGACCAACCCCCGCACACTGTCCCCGCCGGGCGGAGGCCAGCAGGAACAGAGGGGCCAAGTGAATATCGGAGGTCCCGGTGGACACGCCCCCTGGGAAAAAGGCGCTGTGGAGCGGCCCCCGGGTTTTGTTGGAGCAACTTTTCCCACCCAACCTTTCCTCTCTCTCTCCCATTCCCGACCCCATCCCAGCCCCAGAGGCTGTGGACCAGGCGGAATATTAAAGAGGATGGAGAAGAAGTGCGGGAAAGTTTCGTCACTGCCCACTGTGTGCCGGCTTCTCCCCTACCCTCCAAGCCGAGGAGTGCAGGATCAACCACCACTGCGACCCCCCACTTTTTAACGGGAAAGAGCACACTCCTGCCTCCGCGACGGGAAAGAAAAGCACACGAGACCCGCCACGGACCGACCTCCCCACTCACACCGCCCCACGCCGGGTGGTGGCCATCAGGAAGAGAGGGGCCAAGTGACTCTCAGAAGTCACATTGGACGCACCCACTAGGAACAGGGTGCCAGGGAACGGCACCCTGTGCTTGGCAGAGCAACACTTCCCCACCAACCTTTCCTCTCTCTCTCCCCTTCCTGATACCTCCCAGCCCTGGAGGCTGTGCCCAGGGACGGAGTGGAAAACAGGATAGAGATGAAGTGTGAGAAAGAGCCGTCACCGACCACAGGGTGCTATCTTCTCCCTGCCTCTCCAAGCCAAGGAGGGCAGGATCAACCACCATGACGACTCCCAGCTTCCTAACAGTAACCAGCACCCTCCTGCCCGTGCGACGGAAAGGCCCGGAAGACACACCAGGGACCGAAATTACCCCACACTCTGTACCCCGCCAGGCGGTGCCACCAGGAAGAGAGGAGCAAAGCAATGTTAGGAGTTCCAATTGGACACGCCCCCTGGGGAAAGGGCGCCTCTGAGCACATGTGGCCTTGGCGGAGAAGCCCTTCCCCACCGACCTTTACTTTCTCTCTCACCTTCCTGACTGCGACCTAGCCCTGGAGGCTGTGCCCCCGGGCAGAGTGGAAAAGAGGTTGGAGAAGAAGTGCAGGAAAGGGTCGTCACCGCCCACCGGGTGTCGGCTTCTCCCCACCCCTCCATGCAGAGGAGTGCAGGGTCAAAATCCACTGCAACACCACACTTCCTAACAGGAATGAGCAGCCTCCTCTCCCTGCGACATAAAATAAAGGCATGGGAGTCCCGCCAGGGACCAAACTCCCAGCCCTCCCCGCTCCCCGCTGGGCGGTGGAGAGCAGAAGAAGAGGGGCCAAGTGACTTTCGCAGGTCACATTAGACACGCCCCCTAGGAACAGGGAGCCAGGGAGCGGCACACCCGGCTTAGCGGAGCAACACTTCCCCACCGCCCTTTGCTCTTTCTCTCCCCTTCCGGACTCCTCCAAGCCCTGGAGGCTGTGCCCCCAGGGGAGTGGAAAAGAGGATGGAAAAGAAGTGCAGGAAAGGGTCGTCAACGCCCACAGGGTGTCGCCTTATCCCTGATCCTCCAAGCCTAGGAGGGCAGGAAAAACCAGCAGGGCGACCCCCAACTTTGAAACGGAAATGAGCAACCTCCTCCCCTGCGACGGGAAAGAAAGTCACGCGAGACCTGCCAGGGACCGACCTGCGCCCCACATCGCCCCCACCGGGGTTTTGCCGGTAGGAACAGTGGGGACAAGTGACTCTCAGAGGTTCAGGTGGACACGACCCCTGGGAACAGGGTGCCACCGAGCAGCATCCCGGGCTTGGCGTAGCAACACTTCCTCACCGACCCTTCCTCTCTCTCTCACCTTCCCGACCCAGTCCCAGCCCCGGAGGCTGTGCCCCAGGGCTGAGTGAAAAGAGGATGGAGTAGAAGTGCAGGGAAAGTGTCGTCACTCCCCACCAGGTGCCAGCGTCTCCCCGTGCGTCAAAGCCAACATGAGCAGGATCAACCACCACGGCGACCCCCCGTCCGTAAAGGGAACGAGCAAGCTCCTGCCCCCGCGATGGAAAGGAAAGGATGGAAGACCCGACAGAAACTGACCTCCCTGCCACCCCGACCCATGCCGTGTGGCGGATAGCAGGAAGAGAGGGGCCAAGTGATTCTCGGAGGTCCCGATGGAAACCCCGCCTGGGAAATAGGCGCCACGGAGTGGCACCCCGGCTTGGCGGAGCAACCCTTCCCCACCAACCTATCCTCTCTCTCTCCCCTTCTCGACCCCGTCCCAGCCCCGGAGGCTTTGCCCCTGGGAGGAGTGGAAAGAGGATGGAGTACAAGAGCGGGAAAGGGTCATCACCGTCCACCGGGTGCCGGTTTCTTCAAAGCCCTCCATACCAATGAGGGCAGAATTAATCACCATGGTGAGCCCCCTTCATAACTGGAACAAGCAACCTCCTGCCACCACGATGGAAAGGAAAGGCGTGCGAGACATGCCAGGGACCAACCTCCCCCCTCATCCGGCGCACCGCTGGGTGGCGCCAAGCAGGAAAATATGGACCAAGTGATTTCGTAGATCAAGTTGGACAAGCCCCCTGGGAACAGGGTGCCAGGGAACGGCACCCCGGGCTTGGTGGAGAAACACTTCTACACCAAACGTTCCCTCTCTCTCCTCCTCCTGGCTCCTCCCAGCCCTGCCGGCTGTGCCCCTGAACAGAGTGGAAAAGAGGATGGAGAAGAAGTGCAGGAAAATGTCATCACCGCCCACAGAGTGCCTGCTTCTCCCCGCCCCTCCTTGGATCAACCACCACGGCGACCCCCCACTATTAACGGGATGAGCACCCTCCTCCCCCCCGCATTGAGAAGGAAAGTCACGCAAGACCCGCCAGGGCCTGATTTCCATCCCCACCCAATCCCCTGCCGGTCGACGGCTGGCAGAAAGAGAGGGCCAAAGGGAGGATTGGAGGTCCTGGTGGACATGCCCCCTGGGAAGAGGGCACTGCTGAGCGCATCCAGGGCTTGGTTGAGCAACCCTTCCCCACCGATCTTTCATCTCTCTCTCCCCTTCCCAGCCCCGGAGGCTGTGCCCCAGGGCTGAGTGAAAAGAGGATGGAGTAGAAATGCAGGAATAAGTCGTCACCCCCCACCGGGTGCCGGTTTCTTCAAACCCCTCCAAACCAATCAGGGCAGGATCAATCACCATGGTGACACTCCCTTAAAGTGGACGATCACCATTCTGTCACTGCAATGGGAAGGAAAGGGGTGCAAGACCCGCCAGGGACCGACCACCCCCCCAATCACGGCAACCCGCCGGGCGGTGCCCAGCAGGAAGAGAGGAGCCAAGTGACTCTCAGAGGTGAAGTTGGACAAGCCCCCTGGGAACACGGTGGCAGGGAGTGGCACCCCGAGCTTGGTGGAGCAAATCTTCCCCACATACGTTTTCTCTCTCTCTCCCCTTCCCGACCCCGTCTCAGCCCTGGAAGCCATGCCCCTTGGCGGAGTGAAAAGACGATGGAGTAGAAGTGCAGGAAAGGATCGTCACCTCCCACCGGCTGCCAGCTTCTACCCACCTCTCCAAGACCAGGAGGGCAGGATCAACAACCATGGTGATCCCCCTCTTCCTAAGTGGAACGAACACCCTCCTGCCCCTGCAAAGGGAAGAAAAGGCGTGAGAGACCCGCTGGGTACCGACCTCCCCCATCAACTGGTCCCCGGCCTGGGTGCGTTCAGGAGGAAGAGAGGGGTCAAGCGACGTTGGAGATCCAGGTGCAGAAGCACCCTGGGAACAAGGCACCGCAGAGTGGCCCCCCGAGCTTGGCGAAGCAACCCTTCCCCAATGATCTTACATCTCTCTCTCCCATTCCCGACCCCGTCACAGCCTTTGAGACAGTGCCCCCGGGCAGAGTGGAAAAGAGGATGGAGAAGAAGTGCAAGAAAGAGTCCTCACTACCCACAGGGTGCCGGCGTCACCCCACCCCTCGACGTCGAAGAGGGCAAGAGCAACCAACACGGCGACACCCCACTTTGTAACGGGAATGGGCACCCTCCTACCCCTGCGTTGGGAAGGAAAGTCACGGGAATTCTGCCAGGACCCAACTTCCATCCCCACCCAATCCCCTGCCGGTCTGCGGCATTCAGGAAGAGAGGGGAAAGCGAGGCTCGGAGGTCCTGGTGAACATGCCCCCTGGGAACAGGGCTCCGCTGAGCGCATCCAGGGCTTGGTGGAGCCACACTTCCCCACCGACCTTTCCTCTCTCACCCCTTCCCAGCCCTGGAGGCTTTGAGCCAGGACTGAGTGAAAAGAGGATGGAGTAAAAGTGCGGGAATAAGTCGTCACCCCCCACCGGGTTCCGGTTTCTTCACACCACTCCAAACCAAGGAGGGCAGGATCAATCACCATGGTGACACAAACTTCATAACTGGAACGAGCACAATCCTGCCACCGCGACGGGAAGGAAAGGCTTGCAAACCTGCCAGGGACCGACCAAACCCCCAAACCCGGCAACACGCCGGGCGGCGCCCAGCAGGAAGAGAGGAGCCAAGTGATTCTCAGAGGTGAAGTTGGACAAGCCCCCTGGGAACAGGGTGCCAGGGAGCGGCACCCCGGTCTTGGTGGAGACACATTTCCCCAACAAACTTTCCTTTCTCTCATCCCTTCAGGACACCACCCAGCCCTGGAGGATTTGCCAACGGGCAGAGTGGAAAAGAGGATAGAGAAGAAGTGCGGGAAAGGGTCATCACCACCCACAGGGTGCCGGATGCTCCATCCCCCTCCAAGCCGAGGAGGGGAGGATCAAACAAGATTGTGACACCCCACTTCGTAACAGGAACCAGCAGCCTCCTCTCACAACGACGGAAAGGAAAGGCGTGGGAGATTTCCCAAGGACCGAACTCCCAGCCCATCCCGCCCCACCATGGGCGGTGGACAGGAGGAAGAGAGGGGCCAAGTGACTCTCGGAGGTCATGTTAGACACACCCCCTAGGAACAGGGAGCCACGGAGCGGCACCCCAGGCTTGGCTGAGCAACACTTCCCCACCGAACTTCCTCTTTCTCTCCCCTTCCCAACCCCATCCCAGCCCCGGAGGCTGTGCCCTTAATGGATTGGAAAATAGTATGGAGAACAAGTGCGTTAAAGGGTCGTCACCGCCCGCTGGCTGCCGGATTCTCCTCGCAATTCCAAGCCAAAGAGGGCAGGATTAACCACCACGGCGATCCCCCACTTTGTAACGGGAAAGAGCACACTCCTTCCTCCGCGACGGCAAAGAAAGGCACACGATATCCGTGTGCCTTGGGGGACCTATCCTCCCCCCCAAAATACACCCTGTCTGGCGGCGCCAACAGGATGTGACGGGCAAAGCGTTGCTGGGATGTCCCGGTGGACACGTCCCCTGGGAACAGGGCCACTTGAAGCTGCACCCCGGGCTTGGCGGAGCAACGCTTCCCTACAGACCTTTTCTCTCTCTCTCCCCTTCACGACCCCGTCTCAGCCCTGGAAGCCATGCACCCGGGCGGAGTGAAAAGAGGATGGAGTAGAAGTGCAGGAAAGGGTCGTCACCTCCCACCGGCTGCCGGCTTCTACCCACCCCTCCAAAACCAGGATAGCAGGATCAACAACCATGGTGATCCCCCTCTAAATACGGGGAATGAACACCTTCCTGCCTCTGCAAAGGAAAGAAAAGGTGTGAGAGTCCCGCTAGGTACCGACCTCCCCCATCAACCCGTCCCCGCCCGGAGGGGAGTTCAGCAGGAAGAGAGGGGTCAAGCGACATTCGCAGGTCCAGGTGCACAAGCCCCCTGGGAACAAGGCGCCACAGAGCGGCCCCCCAACCTTGGCGAAGCAACCCTTCCCCACAGACCTTTCCTCACTCTCTCCCATTCCCGACCCCATCCCAACCTCTGAGACTGTGCCCCCGGGCAGAGTGGAAAAGAGGATGGAGAAGAACTGCGAGAAAGGGTCAACACCACCCACAGGGTGCTGGCTTCACCCTGCCCCTCAAAGCCGAAGAGGGCAGGAGCAACCAACACGGCGACGCCCCACTTTGTAACGGGAATGAGCACCCTCCTCCCCCCGTGTTGGGAAGGAAAGTTACACGAGACCCACCAGGGCCCAACTTCCATACCCACCCAATCCCCTGCCGGTCGGCGGCGTTCAGAAAGAGAGGAGCAAAGAGAGGCTCGGAGGTCCTGGTGGGCATGCCCCCTGGGAACAGGGCACCGCTGAGCCCATCCAGGACTTGGTGGAGCAACCCTTCCCCACCGACCTTTCCTCTCTTTCTCTCTTTCCCGACCCTTCCTAGCCCCGGAGGCTGTGCCCCGGGATGAGTGAAAAGAGGATGGAGTAGAAGTGTGGGAATAAGTCGTCACTCCCTACTGGGTGCCGGTTTCTTCACAACCCTCCAAACCAACGAGGGCAGGATCAATTACCATGGTGACAATATCTTCACAACTGGAAGGAGCAACTTCCTGCCACGGAGACGGGAAGGAAAGGGGTGCAAGACCCGCCAGGGAACGTCCACAACTCCAAACCCGGCAACCCGCTGGGCGGAGCCCAGCAGGAAGGGAGGAGCCAAGTGACTCTCGGTGTTGAAGTTGGATAAGCCCCCTGGGAATAGAGTGACAGGGAGCGGCACCCCAGGGTTGGCGGAGCAACACTTCCCCACTAACCTTTCCTCTCTCTGTCCCCTTCAGGACACCTCCCAGGCCTGGAGGCTGTGCCCAGAGGCGGAGTGGAAAAGAGGATGGAGAAGAAGTGCGGGAAAGGGTCGTCACCACCCACCGGCTGCCAGATTCTCCTCTCCCCTCTAAGCAAAAGAGGGCAGGATCAACCAGCATGGCCACCCCCCACTTTGTAATGGGAAAGAGCAATCTCCTGCCTCCACGCAGGAAAAAAAGGCACACTAGACCCGCCAGGGACCGTTCTCCCCCCCAAAACCATCCCCCTCGGGGGCTGAATCGGAAGAGAGGGGCAAAGCGATGCTGGGAGGTCCCGGTGGACACACTCCCTGGGGACAGGGCGTCTCTGAGTGCATCCAGGACTTGGCGGAGCGACCCTTCCCCACCAACCTTTCCTCTCTTTCTCTCTTTCCCGACCCTTCCCAGCCATGGAGGCTGTGCCCCCAGGCTGATTGAAAATAGGGTGGAGTAGAAGTACGGGAAAGGGTCGTCACCCACCACAGGGTGCCCATTTCTTCACACCCCTCCAAACCAAAGAGGGCAGAATCAATCACCATGGTGACACCCTTTCAAAACTGGAATGAGCACCCTCCTGCCACCGCAGCGGGAAGGAAAGTCATGCCAGACCCGCTAGGGACCGAACACCCACTCACCCGGCCCCCTGCCAGTTGGCGCCCAGCAGGAAGAGAGGGGCCAAGTGAATCTCCGAGGTCAAGTTGGACAGGCCCCTGGAAACACGGTGCCGGGGCACGGCACCCTGGGCTTGTGGAGCAACACTCCCCACCGACCTTTCCTATCTCTCTCCCCTTCCCGAATCTTCCCAGCCCCGGAGGCTGTGCCCCAGGGCTGAGTGAAAAGAGGATGGAGTAGAAGAGCGGGAAAGGGTCATCACTGCCCACCGGATGCTGGTTTCTTCAAAGCACTCCAAACCAACGAGGGCAGGATCAATCACCATGGTGAGGCCCCTTCATAACTGGAACAAGCACCGTCCTGCCACTGCGAAGGGAAGGAAAGGCATGCGTGACCCACCAGGGACCAACCTTCCTCCTCATCTGGCGCCCCGCTGGGTGGCGCCTAGCAGGAAGACATGGACCAAGTGATTTTCTGAGGTCAAGTTGTACAAGCCCCCTGGGAACAGGGTGCCAGGGAACGGCACCCCGGGCTTGGTGGAGAAACCATTCTCTGCCTAACTTTCCTCTCTCTCTCCCCTTCCCGGCTCATCCAAGCCCTACCGGCTGTGTCCCCGAGCGGAGGGGAAAAGAGGATGGAAAAGAAGTGCAGGAACGTGTCATCACCGCCCACATGGTGCCAGTTTCTCCCCGTCCCTCCAAGCCAACGAGGGCAGGGTTAACCACCACGGCCACCCCCACTTTTTAACGGGATGAGCACCCTCCTCCACCTGCGACGGGAAAGAAAAGAACACAAGACCCTCCATGGACCGAACCCCACCCACACCGCCCCCTGCCGTGTGGCGGCCAGCAGGAAGAGAGGGAACAGGTATTTCTCGGAGGTCCTGGTGGACACGCCCACTGAGAAAAAGTCGCTGTGGAGTGGCCCACCGGGTTTGGCGGAGCAACCCTTCCCCACCGACCTTTCCTCTCTCTCTCCCATTGCCTACCCTGGCCAGCCCTGGAGGTTGTGCCCCCAGGCTAAGTGAAAAGAGGATGTAGTAGAAAGGGTCGTCACCCCCAAACAGGTTCTGGCTTCCTCACACCCCTCCAAACGAAAGAGGGCAGGATCCATCACCACGGTGAAACCCCTTCATAACAGGAATGAGCACCCTACTGGACCCACCACGGGAAGGCCCGGAACACCCGCCAGGGACCGAACTTTCCCCCCACACCGCCACCCGCCGGGCGGAGCCACCAGAAAGACAGGAGCAAAGCAATGCTAGGAGGTCACACTGGACACGCACCCTAGGAACAGGGCGCACGGAGTGGCTCTCCGGGCTTGGTGGAGCAACACTTCTCCACCTACCTTTCCTCTATCTCTCCCCTTCCCGACTCCACCGAGCCCTGCAAGCTGTGTCCCCGAGCGGAGTGGAAAAGAGGATGGAGAAGAAGTGCAGGAAAGGGTTATCCCCGCCCACAGGGTGCTGGCTTCTCCCCGCCCCTCCAAGCCAAGGAGGGCAAGATCAACCACCACTGTGACCCCCAACTTTTTAAGGTGATGAGCACCCTCCTTCCCCCGTGACAGGAAGGAAAAGCACACGAGACCCCTCACGTACCGACCTCCCAACCCAAACTGCCCCTCGCCGGGTGGCAGCCAACAGGAAGATAGTGCCCAAGTGAATCTCGGAGGTCCCGGTGAACACAACCCCTGGGAAAAAGGTGCTATGGAGCGGCCCCCCGGGCTTTACGGAGTAACCCTTCCGCACCGACCTTTCCTCTCTCTCTCCCCTTCCCGACCCTGGCCAGCCCCGGAGGTTGTGCCCCCAGGCTGAGTGAAAAGAGGTTGGAGTAGAAGTGCGGGAAAGGGTCGTCACCCCCAACAGGGTGCCGGCTTCTTCACACCCCTCCAAACGAAAGAGGGCAGGATCAATCACCACGGTGAAACCCCTTCATAACAGGAAAGGGCACGCTCCTGGACCCGCGACGGGAAGGAAAGGCGTGCAGGACCTGCTAGGGACCGACCTCTCCTCCATCCGGCCACCAGCCGGCCTCGCCCAACAGGAAGAGTGGGGCCAAGTAAATCTCAGAGGTCAAGTTGGACACACCCCCTGAGAACAGGGTGCCAGGGAGCGGCACCCCGGCCTTGGTGGAGCAACACTTCCCCTCTGACCTTTCCTCTCTCTACCCTTCCCAACCCCGTCCCAGCCCCGGAGGCTGTGCCCCAGGATGGATTGTAACAGAGGATGGAGAAGAAGTGCGGGAAAAATTCATCACCACCCACAGGGTGCCAGTTTCACCCCGCCCCTGCAAGCCGGAGAGGGCAGGAGAAACCACTCACAATGTTCCCCACTTTTTAAAAGGAATGAGCACCCTTCTCCCCCTGCGATGTGAAGGAAATGCGCGCGATTCCCGCCAGGCCCTGATCTCCGTCTCCAACCCATCCCCTGCCTGTCGGTGGCAGGCATGAAGAGAGGGGCCAAGCGAGGCTCAGAGATCCTGTTGGACACGCCCCCTGGGAACAGGGCGCCTTGCAGCGGCCCCCCGGAATTCGCGGAGCAAACCTTTCACACGGATCTTTCTTCTCTCTCTCCCATTCCCGACCCCGTCCCAGACCTGGAGGCTGTGCACCCAGGCGGAATGTTAAAGAAGATGGAGAAGAAGTGCGGGAAAGGGTCTTCACCCCCAACCGGGTGCCGACTTCTTCACACCCCTCCAAACCAACGAGGGCAGGATTAATCACCAAGGTGACCCCACCTTCATAACGGGAACGAGCACTCACCCACCCACGCGATGGGAAGAAAAAGCGTGCGATACCCCCCAGGGACAGACCTCTCACCCCACTCCACCAACCGACGGGCACCTCCCAGCAGGAAGAAAGGGGCCAAGTGACTCTCGGAGGTCACGTTGGATACGCCACCTGAAAACAGGGTGCCACGGAGGGTCTCCCCGGCCTTGGTGGAGCAATCCTTCCCCACCGACCTTTCCTCTCTCTCTCCCCTTCCCAACCCTGTCCCAGCCCCAGAGGCGGTGCCCAGGGCTGAGTGAAAGAGGATGGAGTAGAAGTGCAGGGAAAGTGTCATCACCCCCCACCACTTGCCGGCATCTCCCCATGCGTCCAAGCCAACAATGGCAGGATCAACCACCACGGCGACCCCCCCTTCATAAAGGGAAAGAGCAGGCTCCTGCCTCCGAGATGGGAAGGAAAGGATGCGAGACCCGCCAGAGGCCGACATACCCCCTACCCCGACTTGTGCCGGGCGGCAGATAGCAGGAAGAGAGGGTCCAAGTGACTCTTGGAAGTCCCGATGGACACCACCCTAGGAACCGGGTGCCACGGAGCGGCACCCCGGGCTTGGTGGAGAAACCCTTCCACAAAAATCTTTCCTCTCCCTCTCCCCTTCCTGACACTGTCCCAGCCCCGGAGGCTGTGCCCCCGGGTGGATTGGAAAAGAGGATGGAGAACAAGTGCGGGAAAGGGTCGTCACCGCCCACCGGATGCCGGGTTCTCCTCGCCCCTCCAAGCAAAAGAGGGCAGGATCAACCACCATGGCCACCCTCCACCTTGTAACGGGAAAGAGCACACTGCTGCCTCTGCGACGGGAAAGAAAGGCAAGCGAGATCCGCTAGACAGATCTCCCCACCAAACCGCCTCCTGTCATGCAGCGCCAACAGGATGAGAGGGGCAAAGCGATGCTGGGAGTCCCGGTGGACACACCCAATGGGTACAGGTCGCCTGTGAGCACATCCAGGGCTTGGCGGAACAACCCCTCCCCACCGACCTTTCCTCTCTCTCTCCTGTTCCCGATCCTTCCCAGCCCTGGTGGCTGTGCCCCCAGGCTGAGTGAAAAGAAGATGGAGTAGAAGTGCGGAAAAGGGTTGTCACCCCCAACTGGGTGCCGGCTTCTTCACAACCCTCAAAATGAAAGAGGGCAGGATGAATCACCACGGTAAACCCCTTACATAAAGGGAACGAGCACCCTCCTGGATCCGCTACTGGAAGGAAAGGCATGCAAAACCCTCTAGGGACAGACCTCCCCCCATCAGGACCCCAGCCGGTGTCGCCCAAAAGGAAGTGTGGGGCCAAGTAAGTCTCAGAAGTCAAGTTGGTCATGCCCCTGGTAACAGGGTGCCAGGGTCGGCACCCCGGCTTTGGCGGAGCAACATTTCCCCTCTGACCTTTCCCCCTCTCCCATTACCGAACCCATCAC
>PVKS010044557.1:0-14204 GCA_004027875.1 Aplodontia rufa | reverse complement strand
TTTTTTTTTTTTTTAAGAGAGAAGGACAGTGAGAGAGAGAGACAGAGAGAATCAATTTTTATGAGTTTTTCACATGGCTTTCGTTGCTGGGACACTTAGTTGTGTACGTGGGTGCTGGGGTTTGAACCCGTGTACAGCGCATGCCAGGCAAGCACCATAACCACTGAGCCACCACTCCAGCCCCCCAGTTCTTTTATTTTGAGACACTCTCACTAAGTTGTTCAGGGCTTTGCTAAATTGCTGAGGCTGGCCTTGAATTTGTGAGTTCAAGGGATTACAGGTGTGCACCACTGCGCCCAGTTTAGATTTCCTTCTTTTGTAAGGATGAATATGTACCATATTCTGCTTATCCATCCATTCATCAGGTGGACATTTTAGTTGCTTCTACCTTTTGGCTATTGTAAATGATGCTATGAAAAAAGATGTACAAAAATCTCTTCAAAATTCTCCTGTCAGCTGGGTGTGGTGGCACTTGCCTATGAACCCAGCAACTCGGGAGGTAAAGCAGGAGGATCACAAGTTTAAGATCAGTCTCAGCAACTCAGGGAGAACCTATTTCAAAAATAAAATAAAAAGGCAGGCACAGGTGGTGCACACTTTTGATCCCAGCAACTCAGGAGGCTGAAGCAGGAGGATTCCAATTTTGAGGCCAGCCTCAGTAACCTTATGAGGCCCTAAGAAATTTAGCAATACCCTGTTTCAAAATAAAAAACAAGAGGCTTGAGCGGTGGCTCAGCGGTTATAGCACTTGCCTGGCACATGCAAGTACACGGAGTCAAACCCCAGCACCACGTACACAGCTAAGTGTTGGAGCAACAAAGGCCACATGAAAAACTAAAATATTTGATTCTGCCTGTCTGTCTCTCTCACTGTCCTTCTGTCTTTAAAAAAATGAATGAATTAATTAATTAAAATTAAAAACAAAAAGGTCTGGGGATGCAGCTCAATAGTAGAGCACCTTGGGTTAAATCCCCAGTAACAATAACTCTAGTTAGTAAATCTGGTTTATTCACAAGGTTATGTATCAGTAATTCGGTAAACACTTTGCATCTGTGTTAGGACTGAATGAAGAGGTAAATATATTACAGATAATGAGAGCCAGACTTCTCACTGTGTAGAAAGAAATTATAAATAAGTAAGGAGGGGCTGGGTGTATAGCTCAGTGGTAGAGTGCTTTCCTAGCATGCATGAGGCTCTGAGTTTGATCCCTGGCTGCAAAATAATAACAATAATAATAATTAATAAGCAAGGAGAAAGATTAGAATTAATATTGTGGAATCCAAAGTGTCAGTTTGACATATTGTTTTTAGTGTACATACAGACGTAAGGAATATACGTGTGTATGTATATATGTATATATATACATACAAACACACATATATAGATATATTATGTGCACGTGTGTTTCCTAGCACCATAAACTGAGAGGGACTAGGAACAATGACACCACAGTAGCAATGAGAACGCTAGGCATCCAGATCTTGGTTTCTATGTACCATTTTCCAATCAAAGGAGCCAGCGCTCATTAGAGAACTGGTTAATTCAAGGGTTGAGGAGTAGAAAAGATAGGATTTGTCCAAAGCATTTTATAATACCAGAAAATGAGGAGTTTCTCAAAAAAAAGAAGGTCAGAATGACAAGAAACAAGGGGAAGGAGCTCTCAGTGACTGAAGCTGGAACAATTTGAGACAAAAATAAATCAATGTAGATAGAATAAAATCAGTACTCAGGAGTCTGGTATAAATACATATATAAATAAATGTGTAAATAAATAAATGGAGAAGAAGAGGCTGTTATGCTTTGGATGAAAAGTGTCCCCCAAAAGCTTAAAATGTGAGACAACGAAAAACTGCTGAGAGGTAAAATGATTGGGCTATGAGAGCCTTAACTCCATCAGGGCATTGTCCCCTGATAGGGATTAACTACTGCATGACAGCTGTAGGCTGGTAGGGTGTGGCTGGAGGAGGTGGGTCATTGGGGGCACGCCTTTGGGGTATATATTTTATATCTGGTGAGTGAAATACTCTCTCTCTCTCTCCATCTCTCTCTCTCTCTCTGTTTTTTGGAGCCATGCCTAGAGCTGCTTCTCTCCATCACACTCTGCTACCATGATGCTCCATTTCACCTCAAGCCCAGAGGAACGGAGCTGGCAACCTCTGAAACTGTGAGACCCCAAATAAACCTTTCCTCCTAAAATTGTTCTTGTCAGGTCTTTTCGTCACAGCAGTGAAAAAGCTGACTAAAACAACGGCCGATTTCCTTATGGAAGAATTGCAATTAATGGGTGTTTAAGGGGCTGGAGCGGTGGCTCAGCAGTTACTGCGCTTGCCCGGCAGGCAAGAGTATATGGGTTCAAACCCCCGCACCCACATACACAACTAAGTGTCAGAGCAATGAAAGCCATGTGAAAAAACTCAATAAAAATTGATTCTCTCTGTCTCTCTATCTCTCACTGTCCTTCTCCTTAAAAGAGAAAATAATCATAACAAAGACAAAAAATCCAGCAATATTCATCAAAAACGTCAGTATCATGAAAGAAAAGTAAAGGCTGAGAAAGTGTCACAAATTGAGGGAGACAAAAGAGACACAATGGCTGAATATAATATGGGACCTTGAATTCAATTCTGGAACAGAAAAAGAACATGAGGGCAGGGACAATTGGTGAAATCTGAATAACATTTACAATTTAGTTAATAATATTGTACCAGTGTTAATTTCCTTGCTTTGCAAGTTGGTAAAATTAGGGTAAGATGAACAAAGGACATACGTGAATTCTGTACTATTCTGCACTCATAACAAAAACCATAAAGAGCTGGTGATGTAGATGCTCAGTGGTAGAGCATCCCTGGGTTCAATCCCCAGTATCATAACAAAAACAAAAACAAAAAATCACTCATCTAAACTCACTTGTGAATCACACTATTTGAAAAACTACTACCTTCAGGCCCATACTTTCATTCCTCTAATATTTTGGTAACTTTGTGGAAAATATAATTCCGGTCACTCTGGGCAAAGCCAGTTGTATTCTTGCAAGTAAGTATGAGCAGTGAAGCTGGTGAAAATCACAAGAATCACAATACAAATGATACCTTGGGTTGGGACCCAGAGGCTGAAAACTTAATAGGCCAACAAACACAGATAAAGGAGTTGAACATTTACATCTTTGAATCATTGCAATCTTCATTTCCTTTCATTTTCCTTCTTGGAAGAAAAAATATCCTTCCAGATTTTAGTTTAAAATGACAGTAAAAAGAATACACGTTTGCTGCTAACAGTGAATACCTGTGGGTAAAGGGATGAGAAGCTCTTTAATTTTCTTACACATTTTTACATTTTGACTTTTTATAACAATAATCACTGATTATTAAAAGCAAATTTAAATATAGAAAAGCAACAATGCCAGCCAATCATTAGTTATTTTAAACTAAAAAGTCACCTTTTTCATCATAATCTGCTAACAATTCAATTTCATTTATAATATGTCAAACCCAAGAGCTCAGAGTTAGGAAATTCTTGCCACATGTCAGACATCCTTTACTAGGGACATACTTTATCTAAAAGAAACCAAGGGCACAGTTTTGTGCTCCTGGAGAGTACAGAGTGACAGCAGGATATGTCGTATCCACATGGTAAAAATGCGAACTTTTTCCCTCTAAACAGAGTAGCAACATGTGAATTCGAGTACCATAATTGGAATATTTAATATGGAGAGGATGTGGTATGGAGGAATCGGCACAGAGATGTTTGTTTCTGAGAGAGCCTTTTGACTTCTCATGAAACAGGGTGAAGAGAAGAGACAGAACAGAGACAGAGATGGTTGTGGGTGCCTACCTCTGGGAAAATATAAACTTGCTTCAGAAACACCAGGGCTTCAGGAGAGACCACCAACCCCCTGACTGTGAACCTGATCCAGAGTTGTGCTCCTCTGGCACAAAGGAGAATTTCCTAAATAATTTCCCAACAGATGTCTTTATCTACCACAAACCCAAATTTGCCCATTATAATTCTATTTTTCAAATCCCAGCTTGTCTCAACTGTGCTAAGACTGGGAGTAGGGGGATGGGGAGACTGAGTCATTGCTATAACACTACAAATGCATCTGACAATCACACACCTATTTGATTGTCTACATATTCTGTACCTAAATATTTCATTCACAGGTTTGTGCAATTTTTTTTAAAGAGAGAGGGACAGTGAGAGAGAGAGAGAAAGAGAGAAACACTTTATTTAGTTTTTCACATGGCCCTAGTTGCTCCAACACTTAGTTGTGTACGTGGTGCTGGGGTTTGAACCAGGGCCCTCATGCTTGCCAGGCAAGCGCCGAAACCGCTGAGCCACCGCTCCAGCCCAGTTTGTGCATTTTTTGAAAAGATCTTGTGCAAAGGTGCCAGTGACTGAGACCATCTTGCACAGTCATTTATTTAAAAGCAGGCCTGGAGAGGTAGCTCCAGTGGTTGGAGCACTTGCCTGACTTGTGCAAGGACCCAGGTTCAAACCCCAGTACCACATACACAACTAAGTGTCAGAAAAACAGATGTCACATGAAAAAATAATTAAAAATTGATTCTCTCTTTCTCTTTAAAATAAAAAAATAAACAAGTACCAGGCATGAGAGCACACACTTATGATCCTAGCCACTGAGAAGTTTGAAGCAGGAGGATCCGCAAGTTTGGGGCCAGCTTAGACAACTTAGTGAGATCTGTCTCAAAATTTAAAAAATAAAAAGGGTTGGGGATGTAGCTCAATGGTAATGCCTCCCTGGTTTCCATCCAGTACCAAAAAGAACCAAAATAAAACAAAAAAGCAAGAACGAGTGTTTACCACATAGCAGGCACCACTGGACATTACACACTGTTCCAACACCAAGAGCTTCATTACTCAGAGGCCATAAAACGAAACAGATTGGTTTGAAACATCAGGGTCTGAACAGTAGGTCATTAAAGGGCACCAAAATAGGCATTTATTAAGTTTTCCTCATGTCTAAAGAAGTTAATGTGTTCTTCAAAGTGCTTGGAAGGGACTTTATTACTCCCTACGTAGGTTTAGGTCCTGCGAGTATTCAGATTAATTCCCACCAGAGTTAAGCCTGAGTTAAAAAGAGTGCAAACTTCTTGGAATGAAGGGGTTTTGTCCAGAGATAGGAAGGAACTGCAGAGACTAATCCAATGCACCTCATCAATTTTAAACTTCTTCTTGCATAGGATAAGTATAAATAATATAAATAGTAGGATTTCTAGCCCAGCTCAGCCTGTAATCCCAGCTACTCCGGAGGCTGAGGCAGGAGGACTGTAAGTTCAAGGCTACTTTGAATCATTTAGAAACTCTGTCTCAAAATAAAAACTAGAAATGACTAGAGAGGCAGCTTAATGGTAGAGCCAGCCATGGGTTCCACACTCAGTGATCCTAAATAAATAAATAGTATGATTTCTCACCTAACCAAAAGAGGACAGCAGCAGGCAGAGTGAATATGAGAGCTGGGACAGAAACTGGGGTGGAGACATGACTTTCTTTTGCCTGCAGACTTATTGTGTGATCACTGCCACAAGTCCTGTGAGCCTCAGTGTCCCTGTTAGTAAAAAAAGTGATAGACTGGCCCAGAGCTCCTTGAAGACCCCTGCCAGCTCCAGTGTATGATGATTTCTATCCCAAAGGAAAGGCTTCTGTAAATGCCCAGGCTCCAACTAGTTCTGAACTTTAAAGTTCATGACACTGAGCTAATCCCCAGTAGGCAGAGTTTGGACTTTGGGTTCCCCAATCTGGGGCACTAATGGTTAAAACATCCTTCTGTACACATCTTTCCAGGGTGAAATTTCAACTCAAATGAGGTATAGCTCTAAAGCTTGGCAGGTCACAATGCCAAACAGCTTGAAGCCATGGACAAGATAGAGCCTCCAGAGCCAGCAGGGTAGGGCAAGACTCCAGCACTCAATCTCCAGCATGGGGTACACACTGCTCCAGGAAGGCGGGAGCAGCCCTGCTCTGGCAGGCATGGCTCTCTTGATGAGCATGGCTAAGTAGGACCAAAAAATACCTCAGCCCCTCTTTTCAATCTAATAAGGTAGTCAAAAGGACATTTCAGAGCCAGCTAAAACTATGATCAGCTCTGGGTAAGATCTGAGGTTCCCAGTTCTTTAAAGATCTACAATCCAATTCAGAGAGCAGGTGATTCAGAATGGAGGCAGCACTTTTTACCAACATAAATGGCCACTACAAGAGCTAAGGAGATGAAAGTTGCCCCACTGGCCCACCTACTATATTCCCCAAGTCACTTACCCTCACACTGCCTGCCCTGCCCTTGGAAGCCAGGCTTGCAGGAGCACTTGTAGGAGGTGGGTGTGTTCTGACACAGTGCATCAGCATGGCAGTCATCTAGCCCTTGGGCACACTCATCCACATCTGCAAAAGAGCACAGCAAGCACCTGGTTTGGTGCCACAGCCATTGTGATCTGTTCTTGGCCCTCTCTATTATCATCTCCCTCCAGGCCATCCCTTTTCACTACTCAGAACCCTGAGGAGTGAAGAGGTTGGATCCAAAGATAGGAAGGAACTGCAGAGAGCCCTGGGATGAACCATACCTTGTCCAGGTCCCTGTTTCCAGGTGCAGCCTGTTTCCTCTAACTGGAATTACTCTACCATCACCTTCAAGACTTGTTTCAGGTCCACCTGCCAGGGAGGTTTTATCTGCTACCCTGTGCTCCCCTTTCATAGCACATATCGTGCAGGGTTGTCACTGTCTGTCTTCCTGCCTGTATCTCCATTAGACAACAGACTGAATGATGGCCTTGATGTCAAACCAGCACAGCACCTGGCACAGGAGAAGGGGACAGTAAAAGGCCATAGGAGGGAAGAACCAGGTCAAAAAAGCAGCTCTGAAAGCAAAGCTGTTGTCTGTCAACCCAAGATTTGCCCTGGGCTCTCTGAGGAAAAGTTGTCAGATGGAGCAAAGATGAAATAGTCCCAACTGCCCATCCCCACCCTGCCTATCCTCTCCACCTGGAAACTGGCCTGGGCAAAATTATTTCCTGGGTTGACACCTCTCCAGGATGTTAATATAAAACAAGAGAGTTCTGAAAGTATTGCAAGTCCAGTTAGTGCAGAATTTTCTGAGCTCTTATCTCTGGTTGCCAAAAACCTAGGCTGCTTAAGGACATTCCCAGGTTTTCAAATCATGGTCATTCCACAGACAGAAGTCCTGGGAGCTGACCCTGTGGTCCACCGTGTGAACTTCCCGGTCCCAAAGAAAAAGTCTAGGTAAAGCTGCCACTGCCTCGTGGACGTTCCCCAGACTGTACCCTCAGTTTCCCCATCTACACAATGGGAAGCTGGCCCTGAGGCCCCAGTACTCTCTTCCCTGCTCAGCCCCCTCCCCAATCTAACCGGCAGGCGCACTCTTGGGGGCGGACAGAGAGGAGACCCGAGGCGACCAGGACCCAGGCGGAAACTGTCAACAGCCCCGGGTCCGAGGCCAGGCCACCGAACTCAGGCCCTGGGCCTCTGGCCCAAGCGGTAGTGGCGCTTGGCCTGGTCAGCTGGTGAGAGCCGCAGGAGAGCGAGGGCCAGGAGAGCTCCAGCGGCCAACCCCCAGGTCCCGAGCGGTCGACCCGAGGACTCTGGTAGGGGACCCAGGACGCCCTTCCTGCCGCCCGCCTGATCGCCCGCGCCTCCGCGCCGTGCCAGGTGCGCCCCCGCAGCTGGACACTCACCCTCTAGCTGTCCGGTGGCGCGGTCCCGGCCCGGCGGGACGGCCGCCGTGTGCAGCAGCGGCGGCGGCGGCAGCAGCAGCAGCAGCAGCAGCGCCAGCAGCGCCCGGGCCGCCCCGGGACGGCCGCGACCCGCGACCCCCATGGAAGGCGCGGCGGCTGCGGGCAGAGGCGGCGGAGCGCAGGCGGCGGCGGAGGCTCGGGGAGGTGTGTGCGGGCGCCCAGCCCGCCGCGCGCTGACACCCCCGGCCCGGCCCGCCCCCCGAGCCCCGGCCTCATTTTCACACGATCCTCCCCGGACCGGGGCGGGCGGCGCGGGGGGCAGTGCCGCCCCACCCGCCTTGCCCCTCCCCGGCCCCGGGCGGAGGGGGCGCGGCCGCGGTGGCCCGAGGGCGGCTGTCAGCCTGCCGGGGCGGGCCTGGCCGTGCCTGAGCCCGGCGCAGCCCCCGGCACCAACCGCTGCTCCCGCACCAGCCCAGGAGAGCCTCCGGCTCCGCCCGTTCGCCGCGCCCTACAACTTGACCCACTCTCTCTTGTGAGGACAAACAGCCCTTCTAGCCTGAAATATTTGGTAATAAGGCAGCCAGAAAGTATCCAGTATAGTTCCCAAACTCCAAATCCATCTTGGGGCTATATCCACATACTTTTGAGCCTGTCAGAAGAACTCAAGGAAACAGCTATTTGGATGAAGAGAGTGACCCCAGCTTCTCCGTTCACACCTGCACCTACCCCGCAACTTTCTGCACACTGCTCAACCCACACCCTCTCTGATTTCCCATTCCACAGCCCTTTGAAGGCACTGGCCTGCTTGCCCCACTGTGGGGTGCAGTGGAGCTGTCCCGACACACAGCTGGACTCAGAATCACTGCAGAAAGTGTTCATCTCACTGCAAACCAGCTAAATGTATATATTCCTGAAGGGAAAAGGGTGTAGAGGTCAAGGGTGGGCCAGGGGTAAGAAACAGCTCCAACTTTGCCTGGGGTGCAGGTGCATCTAGGATCACCTGAGCTCATAAATATCAGGTCTGGCCAGCTGCTAAAGGTAGTGCCTGCCACCTGGCTATCCAAGCTCAACAGTCCTCACAAGGGAAACGGTGCACCAGGTTTTGTCAGCTAAGCCTAGGCACAGATGGCTGCAGCCAACTATACTTGGCATCATTTCAGTAACAAATGCTGTAACAAGCCCCAGATGCAAGAAATGCCATACTCAGGGTCATGAGTGTTCTTCATTGAGCTTCTCTGAACAGCATTTATTCCACTCTGTCCTACGAAAACACACACACACACACACACACACAATGTTAATTCCTTTGGTGATCAGAAAACAAGTGTCACAACACCCCACCTAGGTCATGTACACAAATGTGTATTTTGGGGATGCACATCTGCCACCTAGAGCTCCCACCCTCTGTACCCTGGGCACCTCTGTCTGCTGCCAGCCGCCCCACACCAGGACCCCTTCCTCTTTCCAGGCATTGCTAGTGCTGCTGCTTGATGAGGAATCTGAGAAAATAACTTTTCTGTAGTTGTTTTCATTTGACCTTTTCATCCCCAGTGAAGTCAGGCAGGTTGCATCCCTTTTTCTGTCTTCTGCTCCTCCCATCCCTTTTGTGTTTGGTGCTAGAGAGACATTCAGCTATTTCTAGTCATAGGGTGGTTTTTACACATTTGTAAATCTTCACTTAGTGAAACGTTCTCTCCGCCTTTGTCTTTGTGTTCTTAATGGTAGCTATAAATTACCGCCTCCTTTTCTCTCCACTGCAGCAGGCTTCATTGCTTTTGAAATGATCAAAGTTATTTCTTTTAAAATCCAACCAGGAACTGCCCATTGTGTGACACAGAGCTCTTTAGCTCCAGTCAAAGCATATAAATACATAAAGCTGCCTATTAAACTCTAGCGAACCTCCTTCAACCCCTTTGGGCCTGGCAAAGAAAAAGGACATTGCTATTCTTTCCCTTCCTGTTTCCCCAAGTTTATGTATCATTGGAATACAAATTAATAATGATAAGCTCCAGTGCTCTCTTCTGCCTAAAAGGGAAGTTTTTTGTCATGTTTCCTGGAAAAGTTTAACACTGTGTGGATCTCAAAAAAAAAAAAAAAAGTTCTAAATCCTATTTTGTTTGCCCTGACTTCCATACAAATGAGCTTTCAGTTGGTTGGCTCCCAGACTCCTGGGCAACCTTTCTGACACTTGAGATTAAATTCAATATGGTTTACAGCTGGGAGTTTCCATGGGGAATGTCACTGCTTTCAATGTCAGGAGGGACTTGGTCCTGTGGGAGCTGCTGTCTGCCCTCCATTGTCCAGCTGAGATCCCCACAAACTTCTCAAAAAGGCCACAGCACCGTCCCTGAACTGAGGCTGATTCTCTCTGTTCCAACCCCTCCCCGCAGGCTGAGGCCATGAACCAGGCGTGGGAGGGCAGGCAGCAGCCAGCCCAGTATCACTGGGTACCGTTGATGCAGCCTCTGAGGGGCTGACTCCTTCCTGCTTGTGGAGCCTCCCTCTCCATGGTTTTCATCACAGCAGGAAGATTCCTGGTTTTCCTCCTACCTCTCAGGAAATGTCCTCATCATCTTGGGATCCTCTTTCCAGAAGCTCTGGATGGTTCACTTATTCCCTTGATTCCATAATACAGATTGCCAACCTGGAGTGTCCCCTATGGCCCACTGGATACTACCTTGACTTCCCACAGATCCTTCTGATTCAATGTTCAAAACAGAGTTCATCTTATTCCTCAACCCAGGCTTTCTCTGTGCCCTCTCATTTAGGGAAACCAAGTCAGAGCCCTACCAGTCATCCTGGACTCCATTCTCTCCCTTCCCACCACATGCATTCATAGTCTCTACCTGCTTACCATCTCTCTAAACTATCCTTTTCCTCCATGCCATTGCCAGAGTCAGGGCCTCATCATCCCTCACCTGGTCTGCTGCTCTTCCTCTGTTATTCCCTACTGGTCTCCCTGCCTAGAATCTCATCTCCCTTCAGGACATCTATTCCAAGGACTGATAGAGTAAGATGTAAATTTCATGGGTTTTTTCTTTTTTCTTTTCTTTCTTTCTTTCTTTCTTTTTTTTTTTTTTTTTTTTTTTTGTACTAGGAATTGTACCCAGAGGTGCTTAACCATTGCACATCCTCAGGCCTTTTTATTTTCTATTTTGAGGTAGGTCTCACTAAATTGTTGAGCCTGGCTGTGAAATTATAATCCTCCTGCCTCAGCCTCCCAAATTGCAGGAATTACAGGTGTGTGCCACCATGCCCCACAAATGTAATTTCATCATATCAATCATATCACTTCCTGTCTTTCTCAGGCCAAAGTCAAAACTCCCTTGGTATAACAATCGTATAGAGTGCTGTGCAGTGTCTACTGGAGCAGAACATGCCTGTCCACATCTAGGTCTGTGCCCAAGAGAAAAGAGTACACCTGATCACCAAAAGGCAGGTACAGGAAGGCTCATGGAAGCTGTATTTACACTAGCACAATGCTGGAATGACTCAGATGCCCATTAACTAGAAAATGAACAGATTACGGGATATTTTTTCAATGGAACTCTAGGGAACAAGAAAATGAATGAACTCTGATACATCACAGAGGCTTCTCATGAACGTTCTACAGTGTGAAAGAAGCCAGATATGAAAGGGTACATATTGTATAATTCCACTTCTATGAAGTTTAAGAGCAGGTAGATTTAATTAATATCAACAGAAGCCAGAATAATATTTCTTTCTGGGGTTGGATATTCTGGGAAGAAGCATGAAGGAAACTTTTGGAATGCTGGAAATATTTTAGATCTTGATCCGCATGATGATTACATGAGTTGATTATTGAAAAATTTGTTGGAATATTGTCTCATGTTTAATGTCCTTGATGCATGTTTTACCTCAATAAGTTGAAACAAGAACTGCCTAGCCAAAGACTTGATGATCTGATTCCATTCTGTCTTCCCAGCCTTCTCTCCCACCACTCCCTCCTCTATGCTGTGCTCTGGGGTCATAAAATCACGTTCTGTAATTGTAATTCATCATTTTCCTCTTCTTTATCTCACACTGTTCCTTTTGCCTGAAAGACACCAAGAAATGATGTCTTTTTTTCAAATATTCAGCAAATATTTGAAAAAGTGAAATGCAATATCTTCATTAAGAAATAACAGAGGAGGGCTGGAGCGATGGCTCAGCGATTACAGTGCTTGCCTGGCATGCGCAAGTACACAGGTTCAAACCCCAGCACCCACATACACAACTAAGTGTCAGAGCAATGAAAGCCATGTGAAAAACTCAATAAAAATTGCCTCTCTCTCTCTCCTTCACTCTTTGAAAGAAAAAAAGAAAGAAAGAACAGAGGGCTGGAGCAGTGGCTCAGAGATTATGGCCTTGCCTGGCATGCACCAGTATGAGGGTTCAAACCCCAGCACCCACGTATACAACTAAGTGTTGGAGCAACAAAAGTCATGTGGAAAACTAAACAAAAATTGCGCCTCTCTCTCTCTCTCTCCCTCTCTCTCTCTCTCTATCACTGTCCTTTCTGAAAGAAGAAAGAAAGAAAGAAAGAAAAGAAAAGAAAGAGTATACCCCAAGGAAAAAGATGTTCACTGGGATGTCCTTCCAAAAGCAATGAAGTATGTGTGAAAATACTTGAGCCTTCATGGTAGCAGGTAATAAGAACTAATGCCAACAAGAAAAAACTACCAGCTATTGCACACGTGATAATTTATTTTCCGTGGATGACTGCTGCGTCTCCAGGAAAACATTTCCAATATGTCTGAGCTGGACATGAAATAGTACATTTTTCTGGCGCCTTACCCAGCTCCATCTGCTACTTTCTCCTTCCTTAACAGACATCCTTGCTTCTAGGCATCCCTAGTCTTTAGGAGGGAAGCTGCCCAGTCCCCAACTTTGGGCTTTGTCTGGTCTTACCTGGAGACAACCAATGTCTTCCATTCTCTTCCCTCTGAAAGTCAATGGTTCAGGGTTGGACACGTGAGGGCACTCCAATCAGAGGGAATCTCAGGCCATTTCTTGCTGGAAAGCCTAGAATGGAAGGGCTATTTCCTTCCTTATAATGTGACTGTGTCATCTGCAGCAACATATTTATTACCCACCCCCAGGGCAAGAGAAGCACTAAGCAACCAACCAGGAGATGCTCCCCACCTCCCTCAGGACCTCCAATTACATGTGCTACTACACTTCCTTATTGTTTGGATTGGCATTTATTTTTGTTTTTTTAATTGAGGTAAAATATACTTCACATAAACCTGAGCATTTTTAACTCAATGGCATTAAGTCCATTCACACTTGTGCAACCATCACAACACCTCCCATCTCCAGAACCTTTTTCAACTTATAAAATTGACACTCTAGATCCATAAAAAATTTCTTCCTTTTCTTTCCTTTTCTTTTCCACTAGAATTGAACCCAGAGATACTTAACAACTTAGCCCCATGCCCAGGCCTCTTTTATTTTTTTTATTTTGAGACAGGGTTGCCCTAAGTTGCTTAGGGCCTCACTAAGTTGCTGATGCTTCAGCTAAAGATCTAGTCAAGAGCATCAAGAGAGAACCTACAGAATGGGAGAAAACTTTTTCCTGCTACACCCCGGACAGAGGGCTAATATCCAGAATATACAGGGAACTAAAGAAACTAAAGTCCAAACTCGCAAATAATCCAATCCATAAATGGGCTAAAGAACTCAAAAGGAACTTCTCTCCAGTGGAAGTCCAGAAAGCCCATAAATATATGAGAAAATGCTCTACATCATTAGCTATAAGGGAAATGCAAATCAAAACTTCAATGAGATACCACCTCACTCCTGTTAGAGTGGCAAAAATGAAGAACACAAGCAACGACAGATGCTGGAGGGGCTGTGGGAAAAGAGGAACACTGTTACACTGCTGGTGGGACTGCAAACTGGTTCAGCCACTATGGAAAGCTGTATGGAGAATCCTCAAAAAATTAAGGATGGAAACACCTTACGACCCAGCTATCCCACTCCTGGGAATTTTCCCAAAAGAGTTCGAATCAGCATATTATAGCAATGTGGCTTCATCAACGTTTATAGCAGCTCAATTTACTATAGCTAGATTATGGAACCAACCCAGATGCCCCTCTCTTGACGAGTGGACACAAAAGCTTTGGTACGTATATACTGTGGAATACTACTCTGCCATTAGAGAGGACGATATTATGGTTTTTGAAATCAAATGGATGGAGATGGATAGAATTATGCTTAGTGAAGTCTCCAAAGCTCAGAGACTCAAGGGCCAAATGGTTTCTCTCATCTGTGGATGCTAGCATATATGGGGAAGCAGTAGGGCAGACGGCTAACCTAACAAAACTTCAAATTGAATGACTTTCAGAGTAATAGGGGGATGGCTCTCTAGGATACTTGGAGGTGTAGGGAGGGGGGAGGGTATATGAAGAACTCATAGGAGTCTGGAGATTGGGAAGATGGGAGAACCATCCCAGAAGCCGATGTCATTCCTCCACGAACTACCCATTTAACGCATGA
>PVKS010044556.1:0-14261 GCA_004027875.1 Aplodontia rufa | reverse complement strand
AAACTCAATAAAAATTGGTTCTCTCTGTCTCTTCTCTCTCTCTCTCTCTCTCTCTCTCTTTCTCTTGTTCTCTCTCTGTCCTTCTCTCTTTAATAATAAAATAAAATAAAATAAAATACAAAATAAAATGCCAAGTCTGTCTGTCACACACCTACAATCCTAGAGCCTGAGGAGAGCGGAGCGAGGCAAGAGGATCGCAAGTTTGAGACCAGCCTCAGCAAATTAGTGAGAGCCTAAGTAATTTCATGAAAGACCATCTCAAAATAAAAAAAAAATAAAAAGGCAAGTGCTGTAACTGCTGAGCCACCGCTCCAGCTCCTCTCTCTTAAAAAAAAAAAAAAGGACTGGGGATGTGGCTTGGTGGTTAAGGAACTCTGGGTTCAATCTCTGCTGAAAAACAAAAACAAAAATCATAAACCTCCCCCAAAAACAACAACAAAAATACCCTACCAAATTTATGCTGTTTTTCTTATGGCAATTTTAACTGACTAATACACCTATAAATTTCTGGGAGAGAACCCTGAAAGTCAGGGAAATATCTTAATATTAGAGAAGACTAAGAGATACATTGACAAATGGCTGGAATAATGGACACTGCGTGAAGGGATGAATTACTTCGGCCCTGATTACAGAAAGCAAGAAAATCTTCAAGATTTTTATGCAACATGGTTTCCTTCAAATAAAATTGTGTGGTACATTTTCTAATTAACACAGTAACTGACACATGTTTTTCCTCTTTGTATGTATTTTTGTATTTTTCAAAGATCAGCACTGGCCCTGGCTTAACATAATGAAGTTAGTGAAGATTTTATTCAGGTTGTCCGAGAAGTCTTTCAACAAAGCAGTAGGTTATATTATGTGAGCTTTAGGTAAGAACTGAAGTCAGTGGGTCAGGATGCAAAGAGCTGAAATCACAGCTCCAGTTTGGGAAGATGCACTGCATCAGCAACAAGTGTAGTGAGAACCATGGGAGGAAGAGGAAAGTGGATACAGGTCTCAGTAGAAAGTGCCTTCTCTGGACAGTGCATGAACAGAAAAGGTTTGGGAAGAAAAATCTGGCATAAGCAGTGCTAGACCTAAATCTCACACCTTACTTATTTCCCAGCCCATCCACATCCTTGAAAGTGTTGTGTATGCTATTTAATCCATGAATTGGAATAAAAATGAAGATAATCCTCTGGCATATACTCATTTGTTCTTCTCTGCACTGATTTTGGGAAACCTGAAATTAAGTATTCTAATTTACATTGTGTTGGAAAGAATGATGAAACTGAAATAAATCCTCATCATTTAACCTCTGAAGTGAGGAACTGTGGGAAAAAAATGGACTTTGGAAGAGGGCTCTGTTCTAATCCTAAATCCCATTGCAGCATGTCCAGTGCCCCCAGGGCAGTAATCAAATTGCTTGGTCTCAGTGTCTATATCTATAAAATGGAAATGTGACTATTTCTGGTAACATAATAAATTGAGCCATTAAAATAACTCCCATGTTCAAATATACAAAATATTGGATAAAACAACAGAATTAATATTGAAATTCATATGTAGGTAAAAATAAAAAAAAAAGAGAAGTGCTCAAGCATCAGAACGGAAGAGAGATTTTAAGACTAGAGTTGAAAACTGAGGATCTGGTGCTGTTGAGTCAAGATTGGTCAGGAATGGGGGTGAAAGAAAGGGATCCAGAGGGACAAGGGGCTTGTCTTTCCAGCCTCTGAAGTGACAAGTTGAGATGCATTGATACAGCTGGGCACCATAGGGGCTGCTATTGTGATAAATGCCTAAGATGATAGCAATTGTTCCTAACAAGGTTGGAAATGAAAATAGGAATATAGAAAAAATATGTAATACAGTATTTCATATATTGTATATGATCTATCTCTTGTCACGTTCGACCAGCGAAGCAGCAATAACGACATGTACACTCTTGTTGCTTGCGGAGATCTCTCTTTATTCAGGAAGTCAAACAGCTTAAATAGTAAAAGTGAACCAATCCGTAGGCTGTTGCTATGAGGAAGAAAACTCTGCCGGCTCCTATTGGTTGCCCCTAGGTGGTCAGATGTTGCAAGCACAAGAACCAGGAACAGCAAGAGGTCAGCTGACTTGGTTTGGCCAGCTGCCAGCCGCCAGCCACCATCTTAAAAGCTTCCTGCGTGGTGTGGGCCCCGGGTGCCACCTGCCACAATCTCTCTATACCGTGTGTATATGTGTGTGTGTGTGCAGCAGGCAGATGCAACTGCTGAGCTGCCATCCTATTGCCACCTATTACAATTCTATGCAGAAAAATTTACCTTCTCAAGTTAGGGTGGGTAACAAATGGTGATACTTGTTTTCTCCATCTCCAAAATTCAGAAATAATTCTTCTCTCAGGGTTAAAAATGACCAGAAGGTGAGACACTCAGATCATTGTAGATACACACTGCTCTGTCTGTTGCTGTCATAGATTTTCTTTTCCTGTGCTACTCTTTAGCTCATCCTTCAAATAATGGGGGTAAAATGAGGTGTAAAGGAAGAAAAAGTCAAGGAAAAAGAAAAGAGATGGAAGGGGCATGACACAAAGGTGTTTTCCAGATGACCTTCAGGGTCAGAGTGTGGGTGGCTTGGAGCAGGATGTAGCAAGCAGCTGCTATAGAACTCTCTAGTGACAACACTGACAGTGTTACAGCACCTACTAAGGAGAAATGCACTTACTGATTAAGCTTGTAGTTCGCTTGAATTTTGTGGACTATACCAGGTGAAATATGGTGACTGGTAGTCTTCCTTCTACACACTCTCAAGTCCCTTTTCTGAGTTCCCATTGAACAGATATTCAAAAATATCACTCTGAAGGTCAACAAATTCTTAGACTACATGAGGAGACTATATATCATGGCAGAGTCTTAGATCTAATAATGTATTACACACAGTGAAGACACTTGAGGGATAGTCATCCTAATGGGAATGTTAGAGCAGTGCACAGGTAACTTCAGGGTGTGATTACAAACAGCGTTCTTTGAAAATACCCAGAGGAGAATCATTCTCTGCAGGTATGGAAGATCTTGCCCCATCAAGACAGAAGGCCTGACACTTTAAAATGCACTCAGTAATTCTACAGCACTTTGCAAACTTCTTTGGATTTTCTGGGTTGGTTAGTTCAACATAGTTCCCAAATTAACAACTATGGAGCTAACTTCCCCATTCACTTTGGCTGCTGGCATCCAGTCTTGTTATATCTATTTATAAAAACACAAACTCCATGTCTGAATGAGACTAAAAATATAAAATGCATCAAGGTCATGTCCAAGGACTGCAGGGCATATTAATTTGTTTCCATGGATTTTAATGTGGCAGTTCCTATTAACATTAAAGGGATTATTAGGAAAAAATGTAATGTTGTGATCAAAGACCAGCCATTAGAACAGGCACAAATAATTCATGTTAAAAAAATAAAAATTCCATAATAATATTACATGTAAATGTCAAAATAGGATTGCCATGTCATAAAAATAACTTTTATTTTTCAAAAACAAGTTCATAAAATCAAATTGCATACTGGACCATAACTGGTCTCCAAGACCTGTAATTGTGAAAATGATGAGCCTAGTGTCCTTTGCTGGTTATTATTTGCTAAAGGAAATCTGTTTTTGTACCCAGGATAGCTTATTAACAATAACAACTGTTATTCATGTATTACCAAAATGAAACCTTTGTTTATGGAAGATGAAACTCCAAGCAGAATGATACCAAAATAGGTAAAAATTTGGTCTGCAAAATAAATTATCTCTAGACAAATTATCCACTGACAGAAATAATCTTGACAATATACTAGTAAAGATTAGTTGTGTAATACAGCATTTAAAAATATAGCATTTAAAAATGTCCTATCTGGGGCTATAGCGATGACTCAGTAGTTGAAGTGCTTACCTGGCATGTGGAAGGACCCGAGTTCAAACCTAGCACTACATAAACAACTAAATATTGGGAAAATAAAAACCAGATGAAAAAATAAATAAAATTGATTCTCTCTTTCTGACTCTCTCTTCCTCTTTCTTAAAAAAAAGTCCTTTCCTAACATATTTAGACCTGCAAAATTAGACTTCAGAGGAATGAGACTTAGCTGTATATTTTAATATCTATATCTACATATTTCTACATATCTTAGTCCTGTAGTATGGTTTCAACAAAATTGGGTCACTTAAATTAGTTTTTCACAGATTTGGAATCTGGAAGTCTGTGATACAGGTGTTGACAATCTAGCCCCATCTGAGATCTTTCTCCTTTCCTGGGCAGCTGCCACATTCACACTGTGTACTCACATGCCCATCTCTGTTTGTGTCTGTGTCCTAATCTTCTCTTCTTTAGAGGACACAGTCAGATTGGATTAGGGCCCATGTGAATGAACTCATTTTAACTAAATCATCTCTTACAGATAAAGACGCTATACCTCTGACAGAAGGCATATATCCAGAATATACAAAGAACTCAAAAAACTTAACACACACACACACACACACACACACACACACACACACAAATAATCCAATCAATAAATGGGCTAGGGAACTAGATAGAAACTTCTCAGTGGAGGAAGTCCAAAAAGCCAATAAACATATGAGAAAATATTCTACATTACTAGCAATCAAAGAAATGGAAATCAAAACTTCACTGAGGGGGCTGGAGAGGTGGGTCAGTGATTACAGCACTTGCTCAGCATGTGCAAGTATGTGAGTTCAAACCCCAGGACTACATATACAACAAAGTCTCAGAGTAACGAAATCCACATGAAAAACTAAATAAAATTGATTCTCCCTCTCACTGTCCCTCTCTATTAAAAAAAATAAACAAAAAATTTCACTGAGATTCCAACTCATTCCAGTCAGAGTTGCAAAAATGAAGAATAAGAATAATAACAGATACTGGAGGGGTTGTGTGAAGAAAGAAGCACTATCACACTGTTGGTGGAACTGCAAGCTTGTGTAGCTACTCTGGAAAGCAGTGTGGAGACTCCTTAAAAAACCAGGGTTGGAACCACCTTATGACCCAGTTATCCCAGTCCTGGCTATTTTCCCCAAAGAGCCAGAAACAGCATACTACAGAGACACAGCTACATCAATGTTTATAGAAGCTCAATTTACTATAGCACAAACCAGATGTCCCTCATTGGACAAGTGGATTCAAAAACTGTGAAATATATATATATATATATATATATATATATATATATATATATATATAAATTCTACTCTGCTATTAGTGAGAAAAGTATAATGGCATTTGCAGCTAATGGATGGAGATGGAAAAAATTATGCTGAGTGAAACATCCCAAACTCAGAGACTTACGGGCCAAATGTTCTCTCTCATATATGGAAGCTAGAGTAAAATATAAGAGATTGAAAGCTACCTAGACTCAAAAATAAACTGAACATAGGTGAATTTTCACATAAGTGGAACCAAACCCATGAAGCTGGGGGAAGAAGTGAGGGGGTCAAGGAGGGAAGGGAGGGATTAGGGGTTATCAATGCAATTGGGAACTCTCGACTCCCATGGGAAGCCAAAATATATACAGGTGGGCAGAGAGGAGCTGAAAATTCAATAGTTAATACACATGCCTATGCTTATTTCTATCTAAAAGATGGGAGTAAAGCAGAGGAGATATGGGAGCAAGGATTGGTCGAAGGGGGGAGATCCTGGTCTAGGATTGACCTTCACTTACTCTGTCAATATCCATCATTGCATGAATATGTGGATGCATCTGTGAGGGTCTTTTTGATGCATCATCATATGACAGAAGGAAAAGAGAAATTAAAAGACATAGGAGATTCAAACTCGTTTTTTAATAAAGAACCCACTCATGTGTTAACAAGTGCCCCCCCACAATAACAGCAACAATATGTTTATGAGGGTAGAACCCTCAAGGCCTAATTACCTCTTAACCATCCAAACTTTCAATGCTCTTACAGTGACAATTAAATTTCAATACGTATTTGGGAGAAGGCAAATACTCATTTCTGCATCCCATTTTTGGATATAGAAACTAACACTTAGTTGTTCTTAAGAAGCTTCACCCCTTGGTATAGATGTTATAGTAAGCCTTGTATATGTGAGCTAAAGATCTGTTCAAAAATGAACAAAATATGTATTTTTATTATGTGACAGTAAAAAACTGGAAAAAATTTAAATCCCTATCAACAATAGATTAGATAAATATATTGTAGCACAATAAAAATATTAGTAATATAGCCATGAGCATCAACATAGGTAAATTTTAGTTGTAGAATTTCTAGTAAAACAAGCAAGTCAAAGCGTTATATGTGATATGGTTCTATTCGTATGAATTTGAAAACCAGGTAAAGTCAACATCCCATTCCTTAAATATTCATGCATAAAGTGATAAAATCATATTTACAAAACGCAAGGGGATACTGTTACAAATGTTAAAAGTAGCCCATGGAAGAAGGTGAGAAGATGCAATTGGGAAAAAGCATATGGAGGTTGTACTTGCAACAAAGTCTTTCTTTTTGTCTGAGTGGTAATTACATGTATATTCACATTATTATTATTCTGTAAAATACACCTCCATTGTTTCTATTCTTTGTTATTTCATGGTATGTCTTTAATCAATAGGATCCTTATCAGATAATAAAATGAGTAATATTCCATATTCTTAAATTTTAAGCAGTATCATTCGTGAGCTAATGACCATAAACTGATTAGGAGAATTACAGAGTGAATTGCAAAACTGAAGGAAGGGGCCTGGAGTGGTGGCTCAGCAGTTTCATGCTTCCCTGATATGTATGAGGACACGGATCGATACCCCAGCACCATATATACAACTAAATGTAGGAGCAAGCCAAAAACCAGATGAAAATCTAAATAAAGTTAATTTGTCTTTCTCTCTCTCTTTAAAAGAAGAAAATTAACAAATTGGTTTTGAAAAGGTCTATTCCAAACAATATGAATGGCTTTAGTTGCTTCCAAGAAAATGAAGTCTGTGTTCAGGCAAGAAGTTTCAAATTTTTCTGAAAAAAAAAAGGTATGATATGACAATATACATTTATCACAAATATTTCAAAGGACTGCACATGCACACACACGCACACACACACACACACATACACACAAAGTCATGAAAAGAGAGTATGGCAAATACAAGGCTCACTGGGTGAAGTGTGTCCATGGACTGACTATAAGCTGTCTGTTAGGAAAATTCCTATTCAGATACATGTGCTCATTTTTGAAGATGCTACTTCAGAGGCACCTAAAGATAGTCTGGGGTTTCCCAGTGGGTAGTTGGATTGAGAGGGGAGGCGATAAGAGGAAGTAAAGATGGCCAATGCAAATTGACAATAACTCTTCATGGAGTTATAGGGTAACTCTCAGAGAGTAATATCCTTCAGGATTTAGTGCAGATGAGAATGACAGAGTGATGAATGCAAATTCCTTGCAGAATTGTGTATATATACAAAATACAAGAAACAAGAACCCCTTAAGGAGTCAGAGAAAGAGATATGGAAGTAGTATGAAAATAACTAAAATAGATTAATGCCCAAGAGTCAAGGAAGGAAATATGTTGGGAGAAAACCCCAAAGACTTAAACAGAGTTTTTGAGGGCTCCTTTCTCTGTAAGTGTTGTCCTCTTTGGCAATCATGAGCCATAAAAAATACCGCCCCCACACTGTTCCACAGTCGTAGTAGACTGACCACTATATCTTCAATGCTGAATGCACTCTGCTGTTTAATTCCTACTTTTTGAGTGTGAGAGAGACCTGTGACTTGCCTACCACAAGTAGAATTTGTCAAAGGTAGCTGTTAATCAATGGACACCTTACCTGATACTGTAACCTATCTTACTAGCAGATGCTTCCCTTGCTAGTTCTTATGAGTCAAGCTGCCTTATTAAAAGATTCCCTAAAGGTGGGAACAAAGGATAAATAAAAGAGGATGTCTCACAGCATCCAGCAATAAACTCAGGCCATTAGGCTGATAGCAGGCTGTTGAGTCAACATCTCACGAGCACAAGAAGTGGATCATTGTAAGTTGAGTTTTGAGATGAAACCATGGCCCTGCTCAACAAGTTGTTCTCATTCTTTTCTTTTTAAACTGAGGCTTCACAATTATATAGACTGTTGTAATGTTAATGGCATATTTGCACATACATAAAAAACAATTTGATCAATTGATCAATTTCACTTCCCAATACCCACTGACCTTGCACCCAATAATCTCTGCGCTCTCCCTCTTTGGTCACCTTTCTACAGTCATGGTGTCTGTTTATTTCATTTTTTTCCCTCTAGCTTCCATATATGAGGGAAAGCATATCATAATTTTCCATCTGAATCTGAACTTTTTCATTAAAAATTATGGTCTCCAGTTTCATCCATTTTCCTGTAAATGACATAATTTCCTTCTTTATGTTTGAATAAAACTCCATTGTATATACGTATCATATTCCCTTTATCTGTTCATTTGTTAGCAGACACCTAGAATGAATTCATAACTTGGCTCTTGTGAATTATCTTGTGGTAAATATGGATATGTATGTATCTTTGAAGTATGTTGGACACCCTTTTGATAAATACTAAGGAGTGGTATAACTGCATCATGTCATAGTTCTGTTTCTAGTTTTTTGAGGAGTCTCTATATTAATTTTCACAGTGTCTCTACTAATTTACACTCCAGTAAACAGTACATTAGGGTCTCTTATTTCCTATATCTTCACCAGCATTTACCCTTGTCCTTTCTTAATGCTTGTTATTGTAACTGGAATGCAGTAAAATCTTATTATAGCCTTTACTTGCTTTTTTCTCTGGTGGCTAAAGATGCTGAACTTTTTTTTCAAATAGCAGTTGTCCATTTGTACTTTTGAGAAGTTCCCACACAGTTCATTTGCCCATTTATTAATTGGGTTGTTTGCTTTTTACATTTTGAGTTCTCTATATATTCTGAATATTAATCTTCTGTTGGAAGATGAGCTGGCAAAGATTTTCTCCCATTCTGTCATTGCCTCCTCACTCTGTTGTTTCCTTTGCTGGGCAGAAGTTTTATTTTGTTTTTGATGGAGTTTTTTGTTTGTTTTTTGCTTTCTCCTTTAATTCCATTCCATTTATTGATTCTTTCTATTATTTCCCTGATCTATAAAAATTCTATTAAAAAAATCTTTGTCTCTGCCTTTATGTAGAAGTGTTTTCCCTATTTTTTCTTCTAATAATTACAAATTTTCTGGTATTCTACTTAGGTACTTAGTCCATTTTGAGTTAAATTTTATACAGGGTAAAAGATTTGGATCTACTTTCATTCTTTTACATATGACTATTCTGTTTTCCCAGCACCACTTATTTATTTCTCCAACCAAGTTTTTGGCAACTTTGTCAAGAATTAAATGATTGTTGCTGTACAGGTTTACGGGTCTTCTATTCTGTTCCACTGCCATATGTATCTGTTTTTCTGCCAGTTCCATGCTGTTTTTTTTTACTGTCTGTGTAGCATGATATGAAATTAGATATTGTCATGTCTCCAGAATTACAACTGTTGTTCAAGAATGCTTTGACTATTCTGGGTTCCTTGTTATTCCATATGAAATTTAGGATTGCTTTTCTAGTTCTGTGAAGAATATCTTTGGTATTTTGATATAGATTGCTTTGGTAGATCTGTTTTGATAACACTGTCATTTTAACAATATTAACTCTGCTAATCCATGAATGTCGGAGGTCTTTCCATCTTTTAGTGTCTTCTTCAATTTCTCCAGTGTTTTACAATTTTCATCATCAAGGTCTTACACCTGCTTCATTAGATTTAGTGCTAGGTATTTCATTCCTTCTGAAGTTATTGTGAATGGAATTGTCTTCTTGATTTCTTTGTCAGCAGATTCTTTATTGGTGTATAGAAAAACTATTGAGTTTTTGTATGTTGATTTTGTATCATGCTGCTTTCCTGAATTTGTTTATTATTTCTGGAATATTTCTGGTGGAATCTTTAAGGTTTTCTAAGCATAGGATTATATCATCTGCAATAGGGATAATACAACTTCTTCCTTTCCTATTCATGTCCCTTTCATTTCTTCCTCTTGTGTAATTATTATGAGGTACAAGAAAATGTTGAATAAGAGTGATGAAAGTGGTCATCTTTTTTTGTTCCTGATTTTAGTAAAATGCTTTCAGATTTTCCTCATTTAAAAATGATGTTGAATTTGGATTATATGTAGCCTTCATTATATTGAGAAATATTCCTTCTATCCTTATATTTTTCATGGTTTCTTAACCTAAAAGGATATTATATTTTGTCAATAACTTTCTACATCTTTTGAGATGATGATGTCATGTTTGTAAGTTTCTATTCATGAGGTGTATTATATTTATTGATTTGCCTATGTTGAACCAGCCTTGCATCCCTTGGGTGACACCAACCTGATAATTTTGCATAAGTTTTAATGTTTTCTTGAGTTTGATATTATATTGAGAATTTTTGCATCTAGGTTGATCAATTGAGATTGGTCTGTGCATTTCCTTTTTTAAAGTGCTCTTACCAGTTTTGGTATCGCACTGATACAAACTTCATATAATTAGATTGGAACTGTACACTTATTCTATTTTATGTAATAAATTGAGGATAATCATTATGAGTTTATGTTTAAAGATCTGGTAAAATTCATCTATGAATCTGTGTGGTCCTGGGTTTTCCTTAGTTGGGAGACTTCATTATTTTAAATATCCTTTGCTCTTATTAAATTGTGATTTTTTTTAACATCTTCTTTGTCTGTTTTGGTAAGATGTATGTGTCTGAAATATTTTTCCTTTTCTCCTGAATTTCCAATTCATTGCAATATAAATTTTAAAAATAGTCTGTAGTAATCTTCTGGATTTCAGTTGTAGCAGTTGCAATTGCCACACTTTAACCTCTAATTCTATTAACTTGGATCTTTTCTCTCTTGCTTTTGGTTAGTTTTGCTACGGATTTATCAATCTTAACCTTTTGAAAGAATTAAGTCTTTGCTTCATTGATACTTTGTATTGTTATTTTGGTTCATATTTTATGAATTCCAGCACCAATCTTATTATTTCTTTTGATCTATTAATTTTTAGGATTGGCTTATTCTTGTTTTTCCAAGACCTTAATATGCATCATTAGTTTATTTAAGAACTTCTTTGTTTATAATGTAGGAAATGAGGCCATATTAACTATAATCTTTTTTCTTAGAAATGCTGTTGCTTTTGTTGTATCCTAAAGATCCTGGTCTGTTGTCCTTCCATACTCATTTGATTTTAGCAGTTTCCATATTTCACCATATAATTGCTTCAGACTTTATCTTAAAAATATTTTTGCAAAAAGCTGGAGTAAAACCATTATGTGAAGATTTTAAAAAATGAAGATTGTGCCAGTGGTAGTTAAAAATTATTTATTACAAGATTGTCTCTGGTGCAGGATTAGGATGCATGAATAAACTTTAATGCAGTGGTGATGACAGTGTTGTGAAATGTTTGTTAATTTTCCTCTTAATTTCTTTAATGATCCACTCATCATTCATTCTCTATGTATTTGTATAGATTCAATAGTGTTTCTTGGTGATTTCTAGTTTTACTACATTAAAGTAAGAAAAAAAGGCAAAGAATTATTTCAACTTTTTTCATTTGCTAAGCATATTTGCCATATGGCCTGAAATGTGGTAAATTTTTGAAATAGCTCTGTGAGTGGCTGAAAAAAAAGTATATTCAGCTGTAGTTAGATAAAATCTTCTTAGATGACGGTTAAATCTCATCAATATGTAGTAATTTTACATCTATTATGTCTTTGTTGAGTTTCTATAAGGATGACCTGTCTATCATACTGAACTCCTCACTTCTGTTTTATTGGGGACAATCAAATAAATATATGTATAATGTTTGTTTTACATAATTGGTCATACCAATATTTGGTACATAATAATTTGCAGTAGTTGTGTCTTCTTTTTGGATTGTTCTTTTATAAATATGTAAGACTGTCATATGAATAAAATAAACAATTAAAAAAGACCATATCTCCAAATACAGTCACAGTGTATGGTACTGGGGATTGGAACTTCAATTTGTGAATTTGGGGGAGAACATAATCAGTGCTTATCTATCTGTCTATCATGTATCATCTATCTATATCATGTATCTGCTTTCTATCAATTGATAATCATGTATCCAGTTTTTAAAGTTAATTTTTTAAAAAACTAAAGTACTATAATATTGAGATGCTTTAAAAATATAATATCTATATATGTGAACAGCTGACTGAGCATTCATTAATTTCTTTCTTCCTTCCAGCTGGTCCCATTTCAATTGTAATGCATAGTTTTTAGTTCCTGTTTTCCAGAATTATTCAGGGTATTCAATAATTTATTGCACCTAGTCCTGGTCCACAGAAAGTTCTCAATACTTGCTAGTTTCTATACTTTTAAACATAATGTTCATTTAGATTAAACACAGGGACGAAGTCCACTGATTTTCAAATACAACTTTAAATATACATTATGTGGACAAATTCTCCAGATGACTGAAAGAGCCAATTTTCATGCAGGCACAGTTATTAATATTCTTTAAAATTAAGAATAATTTATGCAGATGGTAGATCAGTTAGTGATAATTTGACAAAACCAGAACAAAGTCCTGTTTTTAACAATATATTTTGCTTCCTTATAGAAGCCACATATAAAGGCAATTGTTAGAAATGGTTCTTTTATTTAAATTGGAATTGAGTTTAATTTGAACCATTCCCTTGTACATATGTCATCTGACATATATGACCTCAAAGATATAAATGCAGTGGTGGTTGAATCATCTATTTCTCTACATTTATGCTTTATGTGTAGCAGAACAATTCTAGAGATAGCAGTTTAGTGGGTTATTAAGTTTCACCCTGAGAGAGCCAGGCTTCCTGAGTACAAATTCTGACTTTTCAACTTATTAGTTGAATGACATTGAACACAATTATTTAACTTCTCTTTGCTTCTATTTCTTCATTCATGCAATGGAAGAAAGAATATTCAACTCACTCAGTTGCAAACACTTAGATCAATGACTGATACAGTAAATATGTTGCTTTCCTTGAAGTTTAATACAAGTGAAAAAGAATGAAACGCCAGGGCACATTTGACCTATTTCTTTTAAGTAGAAATTTAAATTGTTATTAGCTAATTGCTTCCCTTTTTCCAAAATAAAAAGTCTTATAATATATGAAAATGTATTTCTTATATTCATTTAAGAAATTACAAATTTTGGGGCTGGAGTGGTGACTCAGTAGTTACAGCTCTTGCTTTGCATGCATGAGTCTGTGGGTTCGAACCCCAGCACCATGTACAAAATGAGATGTTGGAGCAATGAAGGCCAAATGGAAAAAACTAAATAAAATTGATTCTCTCTTTCTCTTTCTCTCTCAATGTCCCTTTCTCTTAAAACAAACAAACAAACAAACAGAAATTACAAATTTTAGCCAAACTATTAGGACCAGAGAAAGGTCTCATAAATTCTGTAAGTTAAAACAAAATATTAGCATCCTTGCTAGTCTTTCTCCTTTTGAAAATATATGCACAACTGTTAAAACACACTTCTAAAAATGTTGTCATTTAATACATATAGATTATCTATTGATTTAAAATTTTAAGCTTCTCTTACTAATATATTAGTTTTAATGGATGCTCTAAATGAATTAAAGAGTGAAATTCTGCACTAAATTTTTTTTTATTTGTTCAACATAGTCATACATATAGGAGGGGATCGTTGCCATATAATCATGATATATTACATGAAAATGACAGAGCAAGCCAAGACTGATGACAGTTCATGATTTCTCCCCTTTAGGCCCCCCTCATCCCATGTTTTCCCTATAATACCCCAGTGTTAGTTGGGCTTCTCGTGGAAGTCCAAGGTTCCCAAATGAGTTGATGACTCCTCTACCTTCTCCCTTCAGCTACCTTGATATTGCTCTTATTCCCACCCCCGCACCACCCTCTCTTCATCCCCTAGTGTCATAGGCAAGGTTCTCTCTGTTTGCATAAAACTTTACACATGTTGAGGTTATTGTTTTTCCGGTCCCAGCCAGCAGGAACTGGATGGCTCTCTTTCATCTGTTGACTGGGAATGAAGTAGACCCACACGACCCTGGGTTCTCCAAGTGCTTCACGTTTCCCTTTACCGTGGCTAAAGGCCTCCAAGCGCTTCCGCCTTCTCTCTTTCAGGGACAAGGTGTTAAACACTGCAGTTAGAGTCAAGGCTATTCACATTTTCTCTCTTTAGAGTCCCCGTTTCTACTGCTGCACTAGAGTCACT
>PVKS010044555.1:0-14340 GCA_004027875.1 Aplodontia rufa | reverse complement strand
GTACTTGCGCATGCCGGGCAAGCACCATAACCACCGAGCCACGCTCCAGCCCCTGGACAATTTTTTTTAATGCTAATTTTTGTCTCTGTTTGTTTTTTCTTTATTTGTTTATGCTTGGGGATTGAACCTGTACCTTGTGCATGTGCCAGGCAAATGCTCTACCATTGAGCCACCTCTCCAGCCCCTGGACAATGTGTTCGTTAATGGGAGAAAATCATTTTATGTCTTGGAAGGTGCCCAGGGCCTTGCACACATAGTCCTATGCATGAAAAAGGCCAAGTGACACACAGTTATCACTGTCTCCAGTCCAGATGCCTTTGTACAGAGACTGTGCTGGCCATTGCCCCTAAAATGGCCATTGTCACTGGCTGGATCAAAGGCAGACATCTGCCCCAATCTGAATCAATCAGGTTTTCTCTCTGGGGAGAGAACACAAAACTAAAAAAAGTAGCCATAGTTGTGGGGAATAACAGAGCTGCAAAGCCATGAATGGGAAAGTTCAAGCCCTCACTGCAGATGACCAAAGGCAGGAGAAGGCAGAGGAAAGAAGCCGAGCCACGAAGAGGTCATCATGTGTGTAGCTTGCAGGAAGTGGAGTACAGAACTTCATTCTGCACTGAAGGCAGAGTGTAGTGCACGAGTGAGTGTGTCATTAGCATAACCAAACACAAAGTTTATGTCTTTCCACAGTGTTATTAATAAATTTGCAAGTTAAAAACTGCATCATTTTCATTGGTTACAATTCATAAAGTACTTGGGTGTCACCTGGTAGTCAGTCATAAACAGGGCAATGCAGATTCCAATCTTAATTTCTTTGTTTTTTTATTCAATCCCTGGGGATTGAACCCAGGGACGCTTAACCACTGAGCCACATCCCCTGCCCTTTTTATTTTGTATTTGAGACAAGGTCTCACTTAGTTGCTAAGGCTGGCTTTGAATTTGTGATCCTCCTGCCTCAGCCTCCTGCGTCACTGGGAAAACAGGTGTGCACCACCATGCCTGTCTTCCAATCTTTATTACTAATAGTGCTCAAGGCACATGTCTATCTATCATCTATATACATAGTGGGGGGGAGAAGAGAGAGAGAGAGAAAAGCTAAGATCAGAAAGGCTAAGATAGGTTAAGGCGGTCACAGAAAGGCAGAGAGAAGACACCAATGCAAAGAGTCACTGGAGGTGGTCAAATAAGGATTTTGATGAATCAATTCTGCAGAGCTGTGCACTGTTGTTACGGGCAGGAGACGCCACACTGAGTTGAAGCCCAGGGATAGAAAGCAGGAGGTTTGTCACTGTAGCGATTTTCCTCAGCAAAACTCATGATACATGACCAGGTGACAAGGTCATGGGCTGCTATGTCCAGTCCTGGGGTTACGGGGAGCTCCTTTTATGAGTGTTAGGTGAACAGGTTATGGCTAGTAAAGTTGATGAACTCCTGGGTCTGGTGTTTCTGATGTAAATTGGGATGCCCACATGTCAAAATGCTCCTGATTTGGTTTAATAACTTGGCACGAATAAGTTATTTATCAACTTGTGCCTTATGATTATGCTGGGCAAATGGTGGCTGTTTACTTCTACAAACAAGGCCTAGTCATCCTACCTTGGCACTTGAACTCAAAATAGAGTAACTCATGGTGAACTACTGCTTCATAAAATGCAGTAACTCAGGGTTAGACACAGTTTAAAATCAGCTTTCATAGATCATGGAACTCACCATTTCATCTTTTAGAAGTCTGAGGGAATAACTGCTGCATCTTTCATAAAACTATATTTTACTCAACATTAACGTAGATGGGCTTGTGTTTTGTGTTGTCCCAAACCTAATATGGAAGAGAACCTAATTTGTATGATGTAATTCTCAATCCGGTTCTGGGAAGAAATGAAAATTTTTATTTATTAATTTATTTATTGAATACTGGGGATTGAACTCAGGGATACCTTACCACTGAGCTACATGTCCAATTCTTTTTATTTTTTTAAATTTTGAGACAGGTCCCTGCTAAGTTGCTAAGGGTCTCACTAAATTGCTGAGATTGGCTTTGAACTGGCAGCCCTCCTTCTTCAGCCTCCCAACTTTCTGGGATTACGAGCACATGGCACCTGGGGTAACATTTTGATTTGAAAAAAAAAATAAATAAAGCATTAAAGATAAATTTTAATGAAATTAATTAAGACTTGTTTTGAGAAATCTATCACCTACCCAGTCAAGCAAGAGAAAGGTGATCGTTAATTAAACATGCTTGTTTTATTCTTTCTTTCTTTTCTTTCTTTCTTTCTTCTTTCTTTTTGTTTAAAAGAGAGAGGGACAGTGAGAGAGAATGAATTTTTTTCTTTTTTAAAGAGAGAGGTACCGTGAGGGAGACAGAGAAAGATAGAGAATTAATTTTTATTTAGTTTTTCATTTAGCTTTTGTTGCCCTGACACTTAATTGTGTACGTGGTGCTGGGGTTCGAACTCGGGTCCTTGTGCATGCCAGGCAAGCACTGTAATTGCTGAGCCACTGCTCCAGCCCAGAGAGAATGAATTTTTAATTAGTTTTTCCTGTGGCTTTCATTGCTCCAACACTTTGTTGTGTACCTGGTACTGGGGTTTGAACCCTCATCTTCATGAATGCCAGGCAAGCACTGTAATTGCTGAGCCACTGCTCCAGCCCAGAGAGAATGAATTTTTAATTAGTTTTTCCTGTGGCTTTCATTGCTCCAACACTTTGTTGTGTACCTGGTACTGGGGTTTGAACCCTCATCTTCACGAATGCCAGGCAAGTACTCCAAACTGCTGAGCCACCGTACCAGCCCCTAAACATGCTTTTCTAATTCTATCTAGTCTTGATTTCCTAATAACCATTTTCTTTTCTTTCTTTCTTTTTCTTTTTCTTTCTTTTTTGTACAGGGGATTGAACCCAAGGGCACTTAACCACTCAGCCACATCTCTAGCCTGTTTTTATTTTATTTACTTTTTTTTATTTTGAGACAGGATCTCACTAAGTTGCTTAGGGCCTTGCTAAATTGCTGAGGCTGGCCTTGAACTTGCAATCCTCCTGCCTCAACCTCCCAAGCCACTGGGATTACAGGCATGCGTCACCTCTCCTGGCCCATTTTCTTCTCTTGAAAAGTGTCCTATCAAGAGTAAAGTACATTGTTCTCCCAGGAACCTTTTCCTTTGGATGCAAGATTGTACTAAATCTCATGCTTAAATTGTCTGCAAAGTTGGTTTCAGCAGGGAGAATCAGTCATTCTCTGAGGCAGTGGTTGTCACAAGTGTGATCTTCAGCAATAATCTTACTGGTGTTGTGGTTTGGCTATGAGGTGTACCCCCAAAGCTCCTATGTGCATGCAGGAAGATTCAGAGCTGCAGTGATTATATTTTGAGAGTTTTATAACCTAATCTATCCTACTTTGAAAGAACTGGGTGGTAACTGTAGGCAGGTGGGGCATGGCTGGAAGAGATAGGTCTGTGGGGGTGTGCCCTGGAAGGATTCATTTGGGCTTTCTCTCTCTGCTTCCTGGCCATAATCAGCTGAGTAGCTTTCGTTCACGAAGCCCTTCTGCCATGATGTTCTGCTTCATTTCAAACCTAGAGTAATGGAGTCAGACGACTACAGACTAAACTTCTGACAGACTAAACCTCTGAAACTGTGGACCAAAATTTACTTTCCTTCCTCTAAATTGCTAAGTTATTTTGGTCACAGCAGTGCAAAGCTGACTAACACAACTTGCAAACTTGTTGGAAATGCAAATTCTCGTGTTGTACCCCAGACCTGCTGAATAAGAAAGTCTTGGAGAGAGATCCAAGGATCTGAGCTCCAGGTGATGCTGACATGCTCAAGTAAGAGCCCCAGCCTTGGGGAGAGGAGGTCATTAGACACCTTGAAGAATCAGCCTTGGGTTGGGTTGTGTGTGAGTGGAGGAGGCTCATCCCTAAGTCAATGTTCCATGATTTTCTTGAAACAAAATGGCATCATTTCAATAAATTAATTATCCTGATAATAGGAGCTTAGACAGTGACCCAGAATAAAGTTCATTCATTGTTTACACTGTAGACTGTGGAGCTTTGTTTAGGGAACATGAGCAATGGCTGCTCCTCCTGGACTCATGATTACCCCAAGCTGTTAGCTAATCCTGGTCCCCCATTTAGAGGAGGCTAATATGAGCTCTCCTCACAGGAAACATGCCCAATCATGTCAGCAAAACTCTCATTTGCTTGCAGTTTTTAGCCCTGTGAATCTCCCACTGACACATTTAACTTGGGTAAATGACATGCCCCTAAACAGAAGCCTCAAAATTTGGCAGATGGCAAGGACCAGCGTCTTTCTTCAGAATAAAGAGCAGAGAACAAGCCCGAATAACTAGAGGAACACAAATTTGAAAAAGACAAACCTGGTCTTTCTAAATCCTTCCTCACTCTCTTCTCCCACTTTTCATCAAGAAAAACCCTTTTTCTTTTGTGCCCCACCAGCATCCATGTTCCCTGACAGCACAGTGGCTCTTTAATAGGGCCAAATCCCCGATTGATCTTAGGTTCTCTGTTTGGCAAAATTTATTTCCTGAATGAATGAGTCTTAATTAGGGCTGATGTGGATGTTTGAGCAGTACTTGGAGTCAGCCAGCAGATCCTAGCACCCATTCAGTCAGACCATGCTAACTAAGCAGATTCCTATTGTATATACACACATGCGCACATGCGTGCACACACACACACACACACACACACATCTTGATGGTAATTTCAGATCAGTTAAAATTCCCTCTCAGTTAAAAAAAAAAACACAAAACTTCAAATGGCTATTACAGCTAATGGCAATAGACCATCCCAATAGAATTAGCTTCCATTGCTGTTAGGGGATGCCAAAACATGCACCTGTTACAGGAAGGTAAGTTACTGCTCATGTGGAAGGTCATTTCTCTTTGCATCACTGAATGCGAAGAAAAATCTTGAGAATTCAAATTGCGTTGTGTCAACCTTGTGGGTTCCTTTGGGGCTGGTGAAAGGTGTACCTTTGTGTTCTCAGCAAACATACTTTGCTAACAAAATGGGAAGAGTCAACATGACCTAGACACTGCTTTCTTAGTTGATGGAGATGGCACTCTTCAGGGATTTAGACATTTACATATAAACAGTGTAATTGCAGGGGTAGCAGGAGCTGGCATAAAATTAGGCTGGTGCTTGATATGCTAATTACAATTCTCTGTAATCTTTCAAAGCTGTTTGGAAAGAGAATTTAGAATTGGACAGAATTGAAACCCAGGGAAGTTAAGCGACTTCCCTGCTCAGGGATAAAGAATGGGAAATTTGCTATGGGTTTTAAATGTGCAAAGGGCTTTACAAACAATATTTCATTTTATTTTCTCAACAACCCCTGGTGAATATTTTATGATTCTTAACAACCATGCTATTTTTTGAGAAGTGAAGCCAGTTAACCACAGAGAGAAATTAAGTTGCAATTTGCCTAGGTTTACACTGCTAGTGAGTAGAGATCAACTGAAGTCTGTTGAGAGCTGAGGAGGACGTTTGAAGGTCATTCTTTGCCTACCAGCATCAAAGTAAAGATTGCGGCTTTTTAAATTTTTTTATTTTTTGGTACTGGGGATAGAAGCCAGGGCTACCCACATGCTAAGCAAACACTCTGCCATTGAGCTATACCCCCAGCCCTGAGTGTTCCAATTTCAATTTTTTTTTCTTTTTTGGCACTGGGGATTGAACCTAGTCCTCCATGGGCATCATCTAATGAGCACCAGTTCCTTCCTTCCAGCAGCCTCTTTCATATCTCTCTCCTTTGTGATTTTTTTTTCTGTTTGTGGTGCTAGAAAGTGAACCCAGGGCCTCACATGTGCTAGTCAAGTGCTCTACCACTGAGCTATACCCTTAGCCCGTCCTCTATGAATGCAGCTGGCCGCATTGCTCTGCAGGAAAGACCAACAGCAGCTCCGATGCTAGAGGATAACCTTGTGGGTGGGCTGCAGGAGATGTGGGGAAGGTAGGGCAGAGCAGGGGGCGTGTGTCTAAGTTCACAGCTTGGCTCTGCTACTTAATGACATCCAAGAGCCAAGGTTCCATGTTCTTCTTAGTTCAAAGTGACCTCATTCCAAATAAATTATCCTGATGACAGTGGCTTAAACGGTGACCCAGTGAAAAGCCCTACTGGGCATACTACAGATTGTGGAGCTTTGCTCAGGAAACATGAGCCATTGCTGCTTCGCCTGGTTCCATAATAACCCAGTGTTGTGTTCGGCGAGTGACTTCTTTTCCTTGTGCCTTGGTTTCATCTGTGAAACTTAGAGAATGATATCTGTTCACCCCACCCCAGTACCACTTTCCCTTTGATAATCTCATTTGCTTCTTCTACCGTAAAGCTTTACCAGATCTCCTCTCTCTCTCTTCTGCAGGTTTTTATTCTTATTTGTTAAACTTGCAAACCAGAACACTATTTACTATTTTGCACGAGAAACTCACACACATTCTTTTCCTAGGAAGTTAAATTATGTTGTGAAGCAATGAATTCATCTCTACCACCAATAACTAATTTTTATTCAGGTCTGGCTAGCTGCCAAGTAATATAGTTCTAAATGTTCATATGAATTAAAAACTTAACCATTACAATAACCCTATGAGTTGGGTACCATTATTATTTCCATTTTACAAGCAAGAAAACTGAGACACCGAGTAATTGACTTATCCAAGGTCACACAGTTGGTAATGCTGGGGTCTGCCCCAGAGCCTGAGAGCTTGGTGTTGTGTCATCTACATGGGGTGAACCTGCCACATGGACTCTCTACGACACCAAGTGCACTCTTCATCATGCACATCCATGCTGCTGGGCAGGCTTCCCACAGGATCTGTGCTTAGATGGTGTCTTTATTGCCCTCAGAAGGGCTCTGCTGCTGTAACAGAATATCTGAGACTAGATAATTTACGAAAGATAGAAGTTTATTTGGCTGACAGTTCCAAAGGCTGGGAAGTCCATGGCCATGCAGTAACATATTCTTGGCATCTGGTGAGGGTCTTCTGGCTTCATCATAGCACGGCGGAGGGCATCACACGGTGAGATAGAGAAAGTGGGTAAGCTTTGGTCTCTCTTTTTCATAAAGCCATTGATGCCATCATCATGGGAGTTCAATTCTCATGATACCAACTAATCCTGATTACCTCTGAAGGCCCTACCTCCAAATACCATTCACATAAGAATTTGGGGATTAAATTTTTCAACACATGAATGAGGGGGGGCATATTCAAACAATAGCAGGTTAAATTGATTTCATGTTCTGCTGTTGCATTGATTTTGAAATTCTTAACACATTTTTCTTTGAACCTGTTCCCCCCACCTCCCAAGGAAGTCCCATGGGAAATGGAGCACATGGAAGAGCTGAGTCGATAACATGAGGATGCACATCTATTGCTCTTTGCCACCACTTTGCACACTGTGCATGTAGCTCCTGAGTACAGCCTTCCAGAGGGCATGGAATTGAGTAGGACTCTGAGTGCAGTGGAAGGGAATTGGGTCTATGACTGAGCAAGCAGGGGCACTGGCAGCTCTGAGAGGACACATTTGCCTTTAGAACCAAAACCTGCCTTGGCCAGATGTGTTTTGAATGGAGAGAGAAGGCCGTGGTGTTTGAAGAAACACTAGTGGCCACAGAAATGTGTCATAGCCTTTCTTACTCAGGTTGCCTCCCTGTGTTCACCAGCCACTTATACCAAAAATGAACTCGTGGCAGAGAAAGAAAGGACACTCCACAGTTCCTCTTCCTTTCAGTCTTTCCTTTCTCCCCAGAAAACTGAAGGAAGAGAGTGTTGGTAAAATACACGTCAGGCTGGAGCAGTGGCTCAGCGGTTACAGAGCTTGCCTGGCATGGGTGAGGACAGGGGTTCAAACCCTAGCACCACGTACACAATGAAGTATCAGAGCAATGAAAGCCATATGAAAAACTAAATAAAACGGATTCTCTCTTTCTCTCTTTTTTAAAAAAAAATACACATGTCAAGAAGCAAAATAAAACCAGTTAAGCTAGTTTAGGGCAGCAGTTCTACTGTTATGGTAAAATCAAAATACATATAAATGTATGAGATTTAAAGCAGAAATGTGTAATATCTATGATCAAATATGTGAGCTAAATGTTTATTTTTTTTCTCGCTTACAAGTGGCATTGTATAACAAAGATTTATGATCGTTTGTCTTCATCCATCATGGTCCCAGAGAGGCCTTGTCTGATGTTGAGGTTCTGTGGAATGGTTTATGTTGGACAGGACACAGGGTCAAGCTTGGAGACCCAGGCCAGATCCTAGGAGAGCAGAGTCTGAGGTACAGTGGAGTCCAGCTCTGGATCCCAGTGACAGCTTTCTCTTTTTCATAGTATTTTCTATGTGAGATAATGAACCCCCACATGGCAGGTACCAAGTGTTTTGTTTTGTTTTTTTCTTCCCTGTAGTACTAGATCTCTATATGAAGCCTAGTATTTTAGGTGTTCAATAAATAATCTCTACATAAATGAGCATATAAATGAGTGGATGAATAGGTAATGAGGATTCTTTAATGGTCTTCTATCTAAATTATGTTGGAAAGGGTTAAGCTAAATGAAAAGTGTTTGTGTCTTCTTAGTGAGGGAGGATAAAAAGATGAGTGTCAGTTTGATTCAATTTGAGAAATTCTTACTTGAGGAATGTACATTAATCATAGAGTGACCACATGGTTCTACCTGCCTAGGCCAGGTCCAGTTCATGCCTGCTATCCCTGTAATTACTGAGTGACTCCTCCCCTCTCAAATGTTCTGTAGTCTGGATGATAAATTATATGATCACCCTTTTGAATAATAGCCAGAGGATACTAGGAATGGGGTTACCTAAAGATAGGGGCTAATAGCAGAGGGTAGAGCAAATGTTTTTTCAGCCCTCTTTCTGCTCTTTAGTTATTAGATCCTGGGGGCAACATTGTATTTATTCTACGTTTATAATATTGGAAACCACTAAAAAACTTGGTTGACTTTCAAGATTCTGTTGCAAATAGGGTAATCAGAAATATATATAACTAGAATTTACTATAGTTATTCTGTCATATGAACCTTCTTCATTATGCTGTACTTTCATCATAATTAGCTTACACTCTTTGAGCATAATTTGGGAATGAACAGAGGGGATCTTCAACTTACTATGGAAAATCTCATGCTGATAAGTAGATTAGCAGTTAGAAGTTCACCTCAACTTTCAGAAGTATATTAAAACTTATTTAAGTTCAACTCCCTCATTATATAGATGAGGCCTCTGAGAGACAGGAAGATTGAGCTATTTTGTCCAAGGTAACTGAAAAAATCATCTGTCCAGGCATTGAGCACAGGTTGTTCTAATACTTCATTGATAAAATTTGTCCAACAATAACTTTACATACAAATATAAAATGTTTTCTCTTGTGTGATCTTTTACAGTGTCTTACTTCCTCATCAGGAAGCTTATTTCTTATTTCTTTTTTTTTTTTAAAGAGAGAGAGGGACAGTGAGAGGAAAAAGAGAGAATCAATTTTATTTAGTTTTTCATCTGGTTTGTTGTTGCTCCAACACTTAGTTGTGTATTTGGTGCTGGGGCTCAAACCCGAGTACTCAATGCATGCCAGGCAAGCGCCATAACAGATGAGCCACTGCTCCAGCCTAAAGGAAGCTTATTTCATAAGTACTACCTGCGGTGGAGCCTTCTTTAAAGAGGTTGTGCCATCTTTACTCTCTGTGTAAACCTGCCTTTACTTCTATGTAAAACTAAGCATTAAAGTTGGCCAGAGTTAGCAGGAAGAAGTGGTTATTGGCATCTTCTGTTTCACATTTCCATTTCTGTTTTGGAGGGTAGTAACTCTGTAGGAAGAGAAGTAAGAGTAGTGGTGAATTATAACAAAAGTGAACACAGGCATGGCATACATTTCAAGATCTACATGGTGAATTTTGTCATGTTCTAAATTAAAGGGCTGGTAATGATGCAGGCCGAGGCTGGATTCTCTGCTTCCACTGGTGAATGGAGTTTGGGATGACTGCAGATTTCTGCGGCCCAAATAGTGTTAGCAGCTCCCCAGTGCATTGTATCTCTTGGTGCGGAAGCACACCCTGGTAATTCGGTACCAATCTTCTTCTGGGTTCTTATTGTAAAATCAGAAAAAAGGATAATGATACTGGCGTAAATTCAGGCGGAGATGTTTATTGGACTTGTTGCTCTCGGGCCAATTTCACCTGCGCCGCCATAATGAGGGCGGGCATGGGAAGTGGCAGCCGGCCAGAATGGCAGGCAGGGAAAATGGCGTTGAATCTTTTCCAGGCAGCTGGTTTTGCTGGCTACCTGGAAGTTCATGATGGGGTTGGTCCTTCAGAGGCTGGCTGGTGGATCCATCCATCCACTGGAGCTTGTCCGCCAGCATCCCAATTGGCTATTCTTTTCGCGGGCAAGTTGCCCTTTGCCCTGCCCCTTAGCCAGCAGGCATGGCCTCAGTGTCTTGGCTGAAGCCACGCCCCCCAGCCAGGGTCCAACATGTTGTGAAGTGTGGGCTACCTGAAGCCACGCCCCCAGCCGACCTAACACTTATCTCACGAATTTAAAGAATAAAATCCAAGATAACCACAGAAGGGAAGAGTAGAGCCTCCACCATGCAGAGGGGTACCTGGAAGCAGGATACCATCTTCTGTGTATTAGGCCAGGGTTTATATTGGTTTGGGGTTTTAGACTTGATTAGGGTTTATGTAAAGAAGGATTGAGAAAAGCACCAACATCATTGGTTAAACTATGTAAAACAGGCACTGAAACTAAACATCAAGGGGTTGGAGTGGTGGCTCAGTGGTTATGGCCTTGTCTGGCATGCGCAAATACCAGGGTTCAAACCCTAGCACCCACGTACACAACTAAGTGTTAGAGCAATTACACAACTAAGTGTTAGAGCAATGAAGGCCACATGAAAAACTAACTGAAGTTATTTCTCTTTCTCACTGTCCCTCTCTAAAGAAAAAAAAAAAAAAGAAACTAAGCATCAAAATCATTGGTTAAAAATCTGTGTAAAACAGATAGTAAATCTTTCCTAGTTCCCATCAGTGTCCACCCCCACTTAGTTTTCCTGCCTCAGGGACCAAGGAGTTGCTCCCACAGGTGAGCCTCTTGGTCTTTTGCCTTTGAAGGCCCTGAGCTCGCAGTTAATCTCCCTCTGTTGGTCAGTGTGCTCGAATGGGGCCCATTGTCATCGTAAATTGTCCTGAGTACCTACTATCTACCCTAATCTCAATCAGTAACAGCCCATTCCTTTCCCTTCCTTTTCCAGAATAATCATACTGCTGACTTGGGAAGGTAGAGAACTTTGATTAATTTTCCTTATTTAACAACATATTTTCCCTGTGCATTAAGTTTAGAATTCTGGAACAGTTTTTAAATATCATTTAAATTTTTTTTTAACAATTATGTTGCCAGAGGAAGAGTTCAAATTAAAATTTTAAGTTTTGCAAACATGCCAAAGTCTGTAGAATGGAATACTTCCCACTTTGGTGAAAAGAAGTCTCTTAGAATCTGGGAGCTATTTAAAATTACACACAGCTCTCACTCCTATCCCAAGCCCCATTTTTAGATTGCTGCTTTGAACTCCCTGTGCAGGAGTGGGTGGCATCCCAAAACCCACCACCAGGGGGCAACCTCCACAACAGCTCAGCTCTGAAGGGTACCATGTGGTTCTCAATGTTGTCAACCTCAACCAGATCCTTTTCTTAGGAATGCCCTTTGTTTGAAATGAGAATCATTATGTGTGTCACTACCCTAAACAAATTTTTTTTAAGACAGAGGGGATGGGGGAGAGAAAGAGAAAAAGAGAGAGAGGGAGAAAGGGAAAGACAGAAAAGAGAGAACTTTATTTTACTTTTTCATCTGGCCTTTGTTTCTCTGACATCTAGTCACCTAGTTGTGTATGTGGTGCTGGAGTTTTAACACAGGTCCTCATGCATGCCAGGCAAGCCCTCCAACCTGCTGAGCCACTGCTCCAACCCCTAAACAAACATATATATATTTTAAATCAATACAAGTCTGTTATGATGACATAAAAGGGAAATAATAAAGTATTTTTTAACAAAATAATATATATTTTGTTATAACATCTGTACAATAATACATATTTCAACATACAAAGTGTATGGGCAAACATACCAGAAATATATATAATGAAGTACACAGATTCTCTGCATTGAGGCAACTTGTAAAATGCAAAAAATGCAGACAAACACAGGCTTTATTGATGATTCCAATATCTTGAGTGGCACCTTAATGAAATGATCAAAGATAAAAGATGCATCAAAAGTCTCCAAATAAAATGAAATACAATCTTGGTTTCTACTTCAGCTACATTCCTAAAAGAATCCAGTAGCTATTAAAATGATCCTAAAAGGTACTTATTTAATATACATATATTAAAACATCACTTTATACTCCATAAATGAAATATAATTGATTGTCAATTAAAAATAATAATTAAAACAATGTTAAAAAAGAACTTAAAATATTGCTTTACATGCAAAGGTATTGTGTTTATGTTACATTCTAGGCTCAGATAATAGATTTTTTTTAACCCACTTTAATGTTTCAGTGGGCATTCAGAAGTTATGCAGTTAGTGGGACAATTCTTCTCTGCAACACATTTAGCATTCCTGATTCCCCCTCCCCTGCAATGCTAGTTGAACCCCCAATCCAATTTTTGCAATAATAAAAACACCCTAACACACTTCCAAAATGCCCCCAAGGAGATGCTCTCACCCACACTGAGGACCACGGGGCAAGAGCAAAAGATCTCCCCTTCTGCCTTCATCCTACTTCTTCCTTTCCATTCTCATACAAGAGGGAGAGTCATCTCTTCCAAAGACTCCAGTGCAGGTTTAACTGAGTAAACCTCTGTGTTATAGTTTGGATCTGAAAATGGTACTGTCTAAATCTGAAATATCCCTTAAACCCATGTGTTGAAGACTTAGTCCAAGCCCATGGCACTGCTGGGAGGTGGTGGCACCTTTATGAGGTGGGGTCTAGTGGGAGGAAGTTAAGTCATTGGTGGTGGGTGTGCTTTCAAGGGGAATAATGGAACTCTTACCTCTTTCTCTCTCTTGCTTCCTGGACGCTGTATGTTGAGCAGCTTCCTTAGCCTCACACTTCCAAAAACAATGGACCAGCCAATCAGAGATTGAAATCTCCAAAATTTTGAACCAAAACAAACATTTCCTTTTTTTAAAGTTGATTATCTCAGGAGTTTTGTCACAGTAAAGGAAAGCTAGCACACTCTGTTACCCAGCTTTTTATACTCGTAGAGGTGGTTCATTCCCTTTCCTGATAGCATGGGAAAAAGTATTTAAAAGAAACGGGAGGAAATGTAAACAACACACACATGCTATTGGAGCTGTGTTAGAAACACTAATGCCAAGTTCTCTTTTTTTAATATTATATTTTGAGACAGGGTATTGCTAAGTTGCCCAGGGCCTCACCAAGTGGCTGAGGCTGGCTTTGAACTTGTGTTCCTTCTGCCTCAGCCTCCCAAGCTGCTGGGATTACAGGTGTGCACCATTGTACCTGGGTGCCAAATTCTTAAGGCAAAGACAGATGGTTACCTGCATCAAAAATATTTTTAAGGGCTGGAGCGGTGGCTCGGCAGTTATGGCGCTTGCCTGGCATGCGCAAGCATACAGGTTCAAACCCTAGCACCCACTTACGCAACTAAGTGTCAGAGCAATGAAAGCCATGTGAAAAACTCAATAAAAATTGATTCTCTCTGTCTCTCTCTCTCTCTCTTTCACTGTCCTTTCTAAAGAAAAAATATTTTTTTTTTTAAAATACAGATTTGAGGGCTCTGCTCTACACTTTTAGGCCAGATCTGTGAGGAACAGGACCAGAGGACCTGCATTTTCAATATTCTCACCAGGACATTTTAATGTTCTCAAGATCCTCTGAGATCATTGTCATCCCCACCACACAGCTGCCAATCTGACCATGGGAGGGTCCAGTGGGTCTTGGGAGGAGAGGCTGGCTTGGGTCCCACATGCAGTTTTGGTAGTGACCTTGCAAGGGGAGCTGAGAGGCTCCCACACTCCCAGTGTGGATAGATGCCTCAGCTTCATGCTCAGGGTGCCCCCTTGACCTCAGGTTATTCCTTTTGAAGTATAAGTTTCTTGATCTGCCAAAAATTGCTCATTCTGTTAAAAATTTCCTATTGTTTTCATTCTATTCAAAGAGGATGGTTTCTGGGGCTGAAGCAGTGGCTCAGTGATTACAGAACATGCCTGGCATATGTGAGGACCCAGCTACAAATCCCAGCACCATATACACACAAAGTGTCAGAAAAACACCACCAACAACAACAAAAAAAAAAAGT
>PVKS010044554.1:0-14272 GCA_004027875.1 Aplodontia rufa | reverse complement strand
CTTGAATTTGGTGATACTTCTCTCTCAGTCTCCCGAGTTGCTCCGATTACAGGTATGCACCACCATGCCAGGCTAATAGTTTATTAAGATCAAAGTTAGGTTGTGTGATTCTTTTTTATTATATCAAAGTATAGGTAGTTTCTGATTTACATTGAATCACATATAATTAGTAGCTTTGCCTGGCATGATAACACATTCCAGTAACTGTAGCTGTTGGGGTGGATGAGGCAGAGGGATTGCAAATTCAAGGCCAGCCTCAGCAATTTAGTAAGATCCTGTCTCAAAATAAAATAAAAAGGGCTGGGGTGTTGCTCAGTATTACAGGACCTCTGGGTTTAATACCCAGTACCATTAAAGAAAACAAAATACAAAGGACCTCAAAAAAACCAGAAAAGAAAAAGAGAATAAAAAGGAATAAAAAGAAGAAAATAATCTGGGGGAGTGTGTGTATTGCTTTGGGTGGCAGGTAAGTAAACGGTTTCTGAAGTTAGGGAGAATTTGGGAGTAGAGGGTGTTAGGCGATCAGGCTGACTTACAGGATTGATTTCATTACATTACCATCAGTTCAGATGTTGACCTTTATTTAGAAATTTTTTTTTGGGGCTGGAGCTGTGGTTTAGTGGTTATGGTGCATGCCTGGCATGCATGAGGATATGAGTTTGAACCCCAGCACCATGTACACAACTAAGTGTTGGAGCAATGAAAGCCCCATGAAAAACTAAATAAAATTGATTCTCTCTTTCACAATCCCTCTCTCTTAAAAAAAAAGTCTTTCTTAACTACTTTCTATCCTTCTTTAAGTTAAGCACTCTTCTTTGTTGTTTTCATTAATATTTTATCTTTGACTCGGACCAATGAAAGCCATGTGAAAAACTAAATAAAAAATTGTTTTTATCTTTTTCTCCCTCCCTCTCACTGTCCCTCTTTCTTTAAAAAAAAAAAAGTATATGTGTATATATATATATATATATATATATATATATTATAATTATCTTTGGGTATTTATCAATCCACACTAAAAAAGTGATAATCCACATCCCATAAAATTCAGTTTATAAACCATATAATTTGGTGGGTTTTGTTGTATTCACGGTGTTCTGCAACCTTTACCACTATGTAATTCCAGAACATTTTCATCATTCCCAAAAGAAACACCATACCCATTAGCAGTCTCTTCCCATTCCTTCTCATTTCCCCATTCTCTGGCAACCACTAATTTTCCTGTCTCCATTATGAACATTTCATACAAATGGAATTATACAGTAAATGGCCGCCTTTCATTTTGCCTATTGTTAGGTTAAACCCATGTTGTGGCATGTATCAACATTTCATTTTTATGGCTAAATATCAATTTGTTATGTGGATATACTTCATTTTGTTTGTCCATTTATCAATTGATGACTATTTGTGTTGGTTTTACTTTTTTTGCCAATATGAATCATGCTTCTTTGAACATTCTTTGAATGTTTTTGTGTGGACATAAGTTTTCATTTTTCCTGCGTCTATACCTAGAAGAGGAAGTGCTGAGTCATATGGTCACTGTGTTTAACCTTTTGAGAAACTACCAGATTGTTTTCCAAAATTACCTTTCCATTTTGTATTCCTGTTAGCATTATATGATGGTTCTAGTTCCCTCATGATCTTGAGAAGACTTGCTATTTATTACCTTTTTGATTATGGTTGTCCTATGGGGTATGAGTGGTATCTCATTATAATTTTGACCTCCCTGATGACTAATGTGCTTATTGACCATTTGTATGTCTTCTTTGGAGAAGCATGTATTCATATTTTTTATCTTTTGCATGTTGCCTGTCCATTGACCATCGATGCACAGGTTTATTTCTGGACTTGTAAAAGGGTAGAGACCCTCTGATCGGACCCTACAACAGACTCTTGATTTCATTCTGTTCTTGATTTTATTCTGTTGCTTCTGTCTTTCCTTATGCAAGTACCACACTGTCTTGATTACTGTAGCTTTGTTGTATGTTTTGAAATCTGGAAGAGTTGAGTTTTCTTATTTTGTTCTTTACAAGATTGTGTTTTATTTTATTTTATTTATTTATTTTTTAAAGAGAGAGGGACAGTGAGAGAGACAGAGAAAGAGAGAAACAACTTTATTGACAGTGAGAGAGACAGAGAAAGAGAAAAACAACTTTATTTAGTTTTTCACATGGCCTTAGTTGCTCCAACACTCAGTTGTGTACGTGGTGCTGGGGTTTGAACCCAGGTCCTCGTGCTTGCCAGGCAAGCGCCGAAACCACTGAGCCACTGCTCCAGCCCTGTCCTTCTCTCTTTAAAACAAAACAAACAAACAAACAAAAAAGTGAGAGAGCCAGGCACAGTGGCACATGACTGTAATCCTAGCGAGTTGGGAGGCTGAGGCAGGAGGATCACCAGTTCAAAGCCAGCCTCAGTTACTTAATGAAATCCTAAGCAACTTAGTGAGATCATGTCTCAAAATAAAATATAAAAAGGTGGGCTGGAGTGGTGGCTCAACGGTTATAGCACTTGCCTGGGATGTGCAAGTACACGAGTTCAAACCCCAGCACCCATGTACACAACTAAATGTCAGAGCAATGAAAGCCGTGTGAAGAACTCAATAAAAATTGGTTCTGTCTGTCTGTCTCTCTCTCACTGTCCTTCTCTCTTTAAAAAAAGAAAAACTAATTAAAAAAATATAAAAAGGACTGGAGATGTGGCTTGGTGGTTAAGAGCCCCTGGGTTCAAACACTGGTACAAAACAAATGAACAAACAAAAAACAAGAGAGTTAGAGATTGAATCAATTTTTATTTATTTTTTCCTCTGGTTTTTGGTTTTTTTTTCTGACACTTAGCTGTGTATGTGGTGCTGGGGTTTGAACTCAGGTTCTTCTGTATGTCAGGCAGGTGCTCTACCACTGAGCCACCTCTCCAGCCCAAGATTATTGCTATCTTAAAAGTGTTAAATCTTCCAGTGCATGAATGTGGAATGTCTTTTTTTTTTTTTTTTTTTTTTTTTTTTTGTCGTACTGGGAATTGAACCGATGAACCGAGGGGTGCTCTACCACTGACCTACATCCCAGCCCCTCTTTTTTTTTTTTTGGACCAGATATTGAACCCAGGGGCACTAAACCACTGAGCCTCATCTCCAACCCTTTTTAAAAAATGTTTGAGACAGGGTCTTGCTAAGTTGCTGAGGCTGACTTTGAACTTGTGATCCTCCTATCTCAGCCTCCTGAGTTTACTGGGATTAAAAACATGTGCTACTGTGCCCAGCCTCTTTTTAAAAAGTAAAAAATATAAAAAGTTTTTGAGACTGGTGAGTTTCTAAGGTTGACCTGGAGCTTGTGATCTCCCTATCTCAGACTCTTGAGTACCTGGAATTAACAGGTGCAGATTAGTGCACCTAGCCATTTATTTATGTCTTTTAAGTTCTTCTCAGTATATGATTTTTATACCTCTTTGGTTGAATTTGTTCTTTTTCATTTTTATTTTTTTGTGGTACTGGGGATTGAACCCAAGGGCACGTTACCACTGAGCCAATATCCCCAACCCTTTTAATTTTAATTTTGAGACAGGGTCTCACTAAGTTGCCCAGGCTGGATTTGGGTTTGCAGTTCTCCTGCTTCACCCTCCAGAGTTTCTGGGTTTATAGGTGTGTGCTGCCATGCTCAGGTTAGTTAAATTTTTCTTAATCATTTTTTTCTTTTTGATGCTTTTGTAACTGGAATTTGTTTCTTAATTTTATTTTGCGTTTTTGATTGCTAGTGTAAAGAAATGGATCTGATTTTTTATATATTGATTTTGTGTTCTGAAACCTTGCTGAGCTTGTTTATTACTTCCAGTAGGGTGTTTTTTTGTTTTGTTTTTTTTGGTGTGTGTGTGTGTGTGTGTGTGTGTGTGAGAGAGATGTTTTTGTTTTTGGGTACTGGGAATTGAACTACTAAGCTCTACATTTGTATCCTTTTTTCTAAATTTTTTAAAAGTCAGTTTTTGTTTTTTCATCAGTTTTAGAGAGACAATCAATTTTATTTGCTTTTCCATCTGGCCTTTATTTCTCCTACATGTAGTTGTGTGTGTGGTGCTGGGGTTTAAGCCCATGTCCTTGGGTATGCCAGGCAAGCACCCCTAACCCTGAGCCACTGCTCCAGGGCCTCCCCTCCCCTTTTAATTTTTAAATTTTTACACAGAGTTCTGCTAAGCTGTTCAGGGTGATCTGGAACTTGGGATCCTCCTGCTTTAGCCTCCTAAGTAGTTTGGCTTACCATAGGGTTGTTATTTTCTTTTTTTTAATTGGTTCAACATCGTCTTATGTAATGAAGGGATTCGTTGGTTCACATTCATGTATGCATATGTAATGACAGAGTAGCTTACCCTGGTCTTTGTCCAGGTTCTCCCCCCTTTCTTCCACTCCACAATCTCAAGTCTCCTTGTAATTCCCCCATTTTACAGGTATAAATAACCATATAACTGTTTTTTTTCCCCTTAAAGAGAGAATCCATTTTATTTAGTTTTTCATGTGGCTTTCATTGCTCCGACATTTGGTTGTGTACGTAGTACGGGTTTTCGAATCTGTGTCCTTCAGTGTGTCAGGCAGGTGCTGTAATTGCTGAGCCACCGCTTCAGCCCAAGAATCAATTTTATTTAATTTTTAAAAATCTGGTTTTCATTGCTCTGACACTTCTTTGTGTACATGGTGCTGGAGTTTGAACCCACATCCTTGCTCATGTCAGGCAGGCAGGCAGGCGATGTAACCATGGAGCCACCACTTCAGCCCCCATATATACACGTATTTTAATCATTGATGTTGCTAGATTTGTACTGCTGCCTGGGTATTTTTGGGCTTCCCATGGGAGTCAAGTGTACCCTACAGTATTAAACACCCCCTTTTCCCTCTCCCTTCCCCTTCTTTATAGCTTGAGTTCCCACATTTTATGTGTTACTTCAGATTTCTGGGTCTAGTAAATAAACTTGACTATTATTCTATCTTAGGTTTTATTATAGCTTCCACGTATGAGAGAAAATATTTGACCCTAAAGTCTCTGTGTTTGGCTTGTTTCACTCAGCATGATTGTTTTCCCCATTTCCATCCATTTACCTGCAAAAGCCATAATACCATTCTTTCAAATGCCTGAGTTGAACTCCAGTGTGTGTGTGTGTGTGTATACATATATACATATCATAGTTTTTGATCCATTCAGCCCGTGAAGGACATCTAGGTTGTTTTATGTTACTCTCTTTTAATTCGTTAGGATTTTCATATTGATTTTAAATTATGTGTCTCGTGTCTCCACTGGACTGAGACTTTTTTTTTCCTGTTCTTTTTTTCTGAGACTCTTTTGAAATCAGAGATAGTATTTTATTTTTTGTCTTTATTTCTCTTTCCCTCCTGCCAGATGTGTATTCAATTTATGCTTGAGTAATGGTGCTGTTATGGTGGAGTTCAGTAGAGCATAATGCCATGAATGGCTTGGAAAATTGCAGAAAGGAAGTATAATATTGTAAGACTACCCCTATTGTTAAATGTTTCCTGGGCTGGGTTTGTAACTCAGTTATAGAGGTCTTGGCTGTAATGCACAAGACCCTGGATTTGATCTCCATCTAGCATCATAGCGGGGAAAGAAGGTTTCCAAGGTCCCTGTCCCTGCCCCTCTGTACTTCTTTACCCTAATTTTCCTTTGTTTCTAGAACTCAGAATAATAGGGATTTAAACTTCTCTGAGTTAGAATATGAACCTTAGTTTGATTTTCTGTATTATTTCTTTAGGGAAATATATTTTGGCCTCATTCACAAAAAAATTCGACTGTGAATCTAGGAGTACTTATAATTTTATAAGTAATGTGATTGGCTGTATTCTGTGTTCCAATTTTTTTCATTGGCAAACTCAAGTTCACCCATTTTCTTTTCCCTCTCATTCACTAAATTAGAGACAAGTGTAGCAAAACATTGATGACAGGGCAGGATCTGACCTGCTCTTTTCTTCTTATTCTGGCTGTTATTAGCTGACATGAATAAATAATTTCTTTTTAAATTTTATGTTATTTTTTGTGGTACTGGGAATTGAACCTAGGACCTTACACATGTACCACTGAGCTATATCCCCAGCCCATAATCTCCTGTATTGTAAAGGCTCTTAAAGTTTTTTTTTTCCTCCTGATCCTGGGGATTGAATTCAGGAGCATTCTGCCACTGAACCACATCCCCAGCCCTATTCATTTTTTTTAAGAGAAATGCACAGTGAGGGATTGAGAGAGAGAGAGAGAAAGAAAGAATCAATTTTAGTTTTTCATGTGGCTTTCATTGCTCTGACACTTCGTTGTGTACATGGTGCTAGGATTCAAACCTGCATCCTAGTGCATGCCAGGCAAGCACCACTCCATTCATTTTGTTTTCAAAGAGAGAATGACAGTGAGAGAGAAAGAGAGAAACAACTTTATTTTGTTTTTTCAGATGGCCTTTGTTGCTCCAACACTTAGTTGTGTACGTGCTGCTGGGGTTTGAACCCAGGTTCTTGTGCTAAGCTCCGAAACCGCTGAGCCACCGCTCCAGCCCCACTCTATTCATTTTTTGACAGTGGCTCACTAAACTTTTCAGGTTGACCTTGAACTCATGATCCTCCTGCCTCAGCCTCCTGTGTCACTGGGATTACAGGCATGAGCCACTGTGCCTGGCTCAAGATATTTATTTACTTCCTTACTTATTGATGTGCTGGTACTGGGGATTGAACTCAGGGTCTTGCTTGTGCATGGTAGGCAAGTCCTTCTACTACTGAGTTATGCTCCCAGATCTAAAGTTTTTTTTTTTTTTTTTCTTTTTTTGTACTGGGGATTGAACCCTGAGATACTTTACCTCTGGTCCTATTTTGTTGTTGTTTTGCGACGGCATCTCAGTAAGTTGCTTGAGGTCTTGCTAAACTGCTAAGGTTGGCCTTGAGTTTTTTTTCTTTTTTTTTTTTTGGTACTGGGAAGTGAACACAGGGGCCCTTCACTACTGAGTCACATCCCCAGACCATGATTTTTTTTCTTTTAATTAAAAAAAATGGGGGCTGAAGCAGTGGCTCAACAGTTTCAGTGCTTGCCTCGCATGCATAGGGATGTGGGTTCAAACCCCAGCACCACATATACAACAAAGTGTCAGAGCAACGAAAGCCAAAATGAAAAAAACTAAATAAAATCAATTCTCTCTTTCTCTCTCTCTCTCACTGTCCCTCTCTAAAAAAAGAAAAAAGAAAAGAAAAAAAATTTTTTTAAAGAGAATCAGTTTTATTTATTTTTCATGTGGTTTTTGATTCTCCCAATACTTAGTTGTGTATGTGGTGCCTGGGTTCAAACCTGGGTCCTCATGCATTCCAGGCAAATGAGACACTGCTGAGCCACTGCTCCAGCCCCCACATTTGATTTTCTTAAACAGTGACATCAGTATTATATAGTCACAAAACTAAAATTAAACCTAAGTTTGGATCCCTAAGAATCAGGTTCTCTGATACCAGCTTAGCAGGTTGTCCTGGGGTGGGTATATTTTAAGAGTGAGAGAAGGCTACCCAGGCAGCTGTTCTTTAGCAAGCTAAAATGGGCAACATTTATAATTGGACAAAGGAAATGTTTGAAGTATATTCTGAACAACTTCATGTACTTAGTATAACTGGGGCTTGCTCTAATGCCTCAGAGGCAAAACAAGCAGTTTAATTCAGGGAAAGCAGTGAAGGACAATGTTGTCTTTATTTTTTTTTCTAAAGAGAGAGGGACAGTGAGTAAGAAAAGGTTTTCATGTGGTTTTCTTTGCTCCGAGACTTCGTTGTGTACATGGTGCTGAGGTTCGAACTCGCGTACTTGCACATGCTGGGCAAGTGCCGTAACTGCTCCAGCCCCAACAGTGTTGTCTTTTAAAGATCAGTTGATTTGAACCTGAGGTAGAGATGCTAAAATTAATAAACTTGTCAATTTCCAGTGCAGCTAAAGCACTAGACCATGTGTTCCCATGACTTGGGGGGCTGAGGCAGGAGGATCACAAATTCAAAGCCAGCCTTAGAAACTTTGCGAGACCCTAAGCAACTTTGTGAAAGTTTGTCTCAAAATAAAAGATAAAAAGAGGGATTTGGCTCAGTGGTTAAATGCCCTGGGTTCAATCCCCCACACCCAAAAGAAAAAAAAAAAGAGGCTTTTTAAAAATTAAACCTTTAGTTTTCAGATATAGGGTCAAACTCAGCTGAAAGAAACAATATAGAAGGATACCGGACACCCTTTACCTAGTTTGCCCAGTGGAAATGTCTTGTAAAATTATGGTGTAGTAGTATAACAACCACAGTTTTGTTTTGTTTTTTTTCTCTTTTTATACTAGGAATTGAACCCAGCAGTGTTCTGCCACTGAGCTATATTCCAGCTCTTTTTATTGTTTGTTTTGAGGTAAGTTCTTACTAAATTGCCCAGGTTGGCTATGAACTTTAATCCTCCTGCCTCAGTCTCTTGATTCACTGGGATTGTAGGCATATGGCACTGTGTCCAGCATAAGCAGAGTATGACAGTGAAACAGTTAACTGTAAAATCGTACAGCCACTTTGGAAAACAGTTGGGTAGTTTGCCTAGGAGTATAAATACTGGGTTATGTGGTAGTTGTATGTTTACTTTCAAAGAATGTACCATTTATATTGGTATAATATTGTGGAAGTACAGCCTCCCCATGTGGTTTTCAATGACATTGAAGTTGGGTACCTTGTTACCTGTTTGTGGGGGATCAAAGTCCTAGCTACCGTACGTGGTCTTCTCTGACTGCCCTGCAAGGGGTGTTGAGTGGCCTGTTACATCTGGAGACGGTGGGAGTATAGAGGTTCTACAGTTGGCCTTTGCTAGCGTGGGTAGGGTTTAGACCACAGTATTTTCTGTGGTGTTTGACTGGAGTAGATGACTATTATCTAAAAATTCTCTGTTATGCTAGACTGCCTTTTTGCTGGTCCTTTCTCAGAAGAAAGCTGACTTTTATTGGGACTTTTCTTGTCTGCACTTTTTTTTTTTTGGTATTTTGGGATTTACATAGTAATTGGTATTCAGTATAGTTGGCAATTATGATAGATGTGGTCCTTGGATATATGAACCAAAAGAAAACACAGAGAACTTGTTGTATGTCATTCTTTGGGTCCTGAGCCACCTAGATGTTTGTTTTATGTATGGTGTTCAGGGTTTTCAGTTGTACCTAGTAGTAGAAATATGGAAAACTATGCCTCCTCCATCTTCCTAGAAGCAGTGTTTTTATGTATCTGATTTTTTTTTTTTTGCATCAGGAATTGGACTCTGTTACTAGTAACTCATGCAATCGAATGACATCTAGTTTAATCATATGGATTTTTAATCATTTTCAAGTGTTTTTTTTTTTATTTAAAGAGAGAGGGACAGTGAGAGAGACAGAGAAAGAGAGAAACAACTTTACTTAGTTTTTCACATAGCCTTAGTTGCTCCAACACTTAGTTGTGTACGTGGTGCTGGGGTTTGAACCCGGGTCCTCGTGCTTGCCAGGCAAGCGCCGAAACCACTGAGCCACCGCTCCAGCCCCTCAAGTGTTTTTTTTGTTTGTTTGTTTTTAGTACTGGTGATTTGAACCCAGGGGCACTTAACCACTGAGTCACTTCCCTAGCCCATTTTATTTTATTTCATTTTATTTTATGAGAGAGAGGGACAGTGAGAGAGAAAGAGAGAATCAACTTTATTCAGTTTTTCATGTGATTTTTGTTGCTCCCACACTTCATTTATATGTGGTGCTGGGGTTTGAACCGCATCCTCAGGCATGCCAGGCAAGTGCTGTAACTGTTGAACCACTGCTCCAGCGCCTATTTTATTTTATTTTAATTTATTTTTTTAAGAAAGAGGGGACAGGGGCTGGAGCAGTGGCTCAGCGGTTTCGGCGCTTGCCTGCCAAGCACGAGGACCCGGGTTCAGACCCCAGCACCACGTACACAACTAAGTGTTGGACCAACTAAGGCTATGTGAAAAACTAAATAAAGTTGTTAAAAAAAAAAAAAGAGGGGACAGTAGAGAGAGAAAGAGATAAGCAATTTTTATTTAGTTTTTGATATGACTTCATTCCTCAGGCACTTCATTGTGTACATGGTACTGGGGTTTGAACTCGCGTACTCGTGCATGCTAGGCAAGCACCATAACTGCCAAGCCACAGCTCCAGCCCCCTGTTTTATTTTTTTATTTTTATTCTTTTTAAAGAGGGAGGGACAGTGAAAGAGATAATCCAATTTTATTTAGTTTTTCGTCTAGTTTTTGCTCTTCTGACACTGAGTTATGTACCGTGGTGCTAGGGTTTAAACCTGCATCCTTGCGCATGCCAGGCAAACTCTGTAACCACTGAGCACCCACTCCAGCCCCCTTTATTTTTAATTTTGAGACAGGGTCTCACTAAATTGCTTAGGGCCTTGCTAAGTTGCTGATGCTGGCTTTGAACTTGCAGTCCTCCTGTCTTAGCCTCCTGAGTTGCAAGGATTACATGCATGTGCCACTGTTTATAACAGTATCTGTTTTTAAAATGACATTTACTTTTTTCTTTTTATGAAGGTACACAGTTAATGTAGGAAATTTTAAAAATGGAAAAAAGCATAAAAGACAACATTTTGATGTATATATTCTTCTAGATGTTTTCTGTGAATATGTGCTTTTTTATTACTAACATAAGAACTATGTATAATACTTATGAACTTTGAACTTTCAGTGTATTGTAGGCATGATTCCTTGGCAACAAAAGCATATATACACAAAACATAAGTTTTTGTAGTATCAGTTAAGTTCTAATGTGCATGTTCAGGAGGAGATCATCAATCTGTGTTGCTCCTGGTTAAGTGCCTGAGACAGTTCATATACAAATAAAGGATAAACTGTTTTCACATAGTTTAGGCATCAAAGTTTTACTAAAAGTAGGAGAAATAAACTAAATTTAGCTGCTGGTTTCAGAATTTGCTTGGTTGGTTTTTGGTATCAGAGATTGAAGCCAGCCAGGGTTGCTTAATTACTGAGCCACATAGTCCCAGCCCTTTTTCTTTCTTCTTCTTCTTTGTTTTGTTTTGTTTTTAAAGGGTGAGAGGAGGAACAGTGAGAAAGAATCAGTTTTATTTCGTCTTTCATGTGGCCTCCATTGCTCCGATACTTCGTTGTGTATATGGTGCTGATGGGTCAGTCTGTGTCCTCACGCATGCCAGGAAAGCACTGCAACCGCTCAGCCACACTGCTCCACCCCTACACCTATTTTTTTTTTTTTCAGGGCTGAGGATCGAACTTGGGGCCTTGCGTGTGCTAGGCAAGCGCTCTGCCACTGAGCTAAACCCCCAACCCCTACAGTTTTTTAAAAAGAAAGTTACTGAAGAATTCTTTACATTGACAAGGTGCTTGTGGGATTCATCTGGATAAAGAAACAGTCGAAATACCATCTCTCCCTGGTACTGGGAATTGAACCCAGAGCCTCATGCATGAGAGGCAAGTCTTCTACCACTGAGTCACCTCCCCAACCCCTTTTATTGTTTATTTTGAGACAGAGTCTGTGCTAAATTGCACAGGGCCTTGCCAAATTGCTGAGGCTGGCTTTGAACTCCTGATCCTCTTGTCTCAGCCTCCTCAGTCAGTGGGATTATAGGAGTGGGCCGATGTGTCTGCTTTTCTTTTTCCTCCACTTAGTTGTATCTGTGGTACTGGAGATTGAACCCGGGTCCTTGCTGCAAGTACTCTTCCCGTGAGCCACTTCTCCAGCTCCCTGCCCCCTAAGCCCTTTCTTTTTTTAATGAATGTTTTGTTTTGAAAACAGCTTATCACTAAGTCCTTGGGGGCCTCACTGAGGCTCTGTTGGTCTAGAATTTGCAGTCCTCCTGCCTCAGCCTCCAGAGTTGCTGGGATTACAGGCATGTGTCATTGAGTCTTGCCAATCTTTAGTTGGTTTTTTTTGTTTGTTTTGTTTTTTTTTTTAAAGAGAAATGGGTGGGAGGGAGGGAAAGAAAGAAAATCAACATTATTCAGTCTTTTATGCGGTCTTCGTTGCCCTGGCAGTTCATTGTGTATGTGGTGCTGGAGTTTGAACCTGCATTCTCGCACATGCCAGGCAAGCGCTGTAACTGCTGAACCACTGTTCCAACCCCCCAGTCTTATAGTTTTTAAAGGTGAAAAAGTTAAAAAAAACTTTTCATGCTGGGTGTGTTGGCTCATGCCTGTAATCCCAAATACTCTGGAGGCTGAGGCTAGAGCATTGAAAGTTTGACCCTAGCCTGGGTGATTTAGGGAGACTCTGTCTCAAGAATAAAATAAAAGGGGGCTGGAGTGGTTGCTCGAGGACCTGGGTTTAAACCCCAGCACCACATATACAATTAAGTGTCAGAGAAACACAGGCCAGATGAAAAAATAAAGTTGATTCTCTCTCTCTCTCTCTTCTCTCACTCTTTCCCCCCTCTCTCTTAAAAAAAAAGAAAAGAAAAAAGGGAATAAAATAAAAGCCGGGGTTGGAGTGGTGGCTCAGCACTAGAGTGCTTGCCTGGCATACATAGGGACCCTGGTTGGATCCCCAAAACCACATACATAAGTATTGGAAAAACAAAAACTAGATGAAAAACTAAATAAAATTGATATTTTTTCTCTTTCTCTCCTCTTTCTCTTTTTTTTTTTCAGGGCTGAGGATCGAACTTGGGGGCCTTGCGCATGCTAGGCAAGCACTCTGCCACTGAGCTAAGTCCCCAACCCCCCTCTTTCTCTTAAAAAGAATAAAATAAAGGAAAGGGTAGGGATATAACTCAGTGACAGAGTGCTTGCTTACCATGGGGTAAGGCTGTGGCTTCTGGCCCCAGAACCACACACACAAAAGTGTGCAAATGGTTTTACAAAATGCTATTTTGACTAAAATTCTTGTTCATATTTTCCATAATATTGAAAAATAGGGGCCTTTATACTTTTCAGAAGCAAATCTGAGGTAATAATGGCTTTCTTGTTTTTTCTTGGAGGAAATAGGAGATACTAGCAGTTTGTTTCATTGAACCCTAGCATTAGTTTTATGCTAGAATTTGCAAAACATAAACCAGAATGATTAAGTCTTTTCCATAGTATAATATTTTCTAATTGCTATGCAATATACTTCCAGATGTTCAGATTTATTTGGAAATTTAGATTTCATACTTGAAATTTTTAATATTAGCTTGATTTATGTAGTAGGTCTAATTAAATTATTATTCAGTTTTCTTTACCTATGCATAATCTTTTTCTTAGTTGTAGATAACAGATATAACTCAAATAGAAAACAGTTATATAATAAATGTGCATAGATGTAGAAACATAATATTTGGGATTTGTTTTAATTTTTCTTTCTTCAATGATGAAGGTACATGTGTTATACTTTGCTCAGGAAGGTAGTTTTGGACATCACATGGAATTGAAATCTTATTAGAAATGAAAACGATTTTTTTAATGTTATTAGGCGACAACCCAGAGCCTTTCATGTGCTAGGCAAGCACTCTACCAGTTAGCGATAGCCCTACAGCCCTAGCCCTTCCCGAGTAATTTTTTTTTTTTTTTTTGTGGTATTGTGGGTTGAACCCAGACACTACATTCTCAGCCCTTTTTATTTTTTATTCTGAGACAGACTCTCTCTAAGTTGTCCAGGCTGGCCTTGAACTTGTCCTCCTGCCTCCGTCCCATGAATAGCTGGGATTGTAGGTGTGTACTATCATACCTGATTTTGAGATATGTTGTTGATCGTACTTGCTTTTTTTTTCCAGAGAGAAAGAGCTATTTTTTAAGATTTCATTTGCATTTTTGTTTTTCCTCCTTAGTTGTGCGTGTGGTACTGGGGATTGAATCTGGGTCCTCGAACAAGCCAGGGAAACTCTTTACTACCGAATCACCTCTCCAGCCCCTGTTGTTCATGTTTTTAAAATTTAATAGTAATTACATTTATTTTTTCTTTGCAAAAGTGGTAATTCTGTAAAAACATTAAAAAGCATAGAATGAGATAAAAATTAACAAGATTTCATATTTTACAAGCATTTACCATTAAGAAGTGCTCAGCAGGGGCTGGAGCAGGGACTCAGTGGTTAAAGAGCTTGCCTGGCATGGGCAAGGACCTGCGTTTGAACCCCCAGCACCACCTACACAACTAAGTGTTGGAGGAAAACAGGCCAGATGGAAAATAAATAAAAATTGATTCTCTTTCGCTCTCTCATTGTCCCTCTCAAAAAAAAAAAAAAAAAAAAGGGCTCAGCAATGAGCCAGGTGTCATGCCTATAATCCCATTGGCTTGGGAGACTGAAGAAAGAGGAACACAAATTCAAAGC
>PVKS010044553.1:0-14276 GCA_004027875.1 Aplodontia rufa | reverse complement strand
TTAAGACATTATTACTAAAGTTAAGCAAATTTACATACCTTTTATCTTCCATAGTACCTCTTTTTTTGTGCATGTGGTAACAGCAAGTAAAATCTATTCTCTCAGCAAATTTTCAGTATATGTTATTATTCTTTATTGTCCTTGTGATATATGTGAAATCTCTAGACGTATTCATCTTATCTTTTTAAAAATGTTAGTAATTAAGTGGCTTTGTTTTGGATGAACATTGTGCAGGTCAATGACGTTTTTTCCCTGTATTAAAATTTATAAAGCATTCTAAATTTCACATTTGGTCCAAACAAGGAAGCTACTACTCTATTAGGAAGATAATTTCTTACCTTTGCACATAAGCAAATTGAGGAATAGAGTAGCTGTGTGACGGGTGTAAGGCGATACATCTATTAGGGAAGGAAAGCAGGACTAGATCCCAGAGGTTTCCACTTCAACTTAAGTGAAACACTTCTGAGTCCATGGAGCCTTCACACCAGTGTGGAAATCAGTCATCAGTCTTACTCTAAGAATTTCTACTGTTTCCTTTTTGCTAATTTAATTCTTCCTCTTTGTATTATGTATAAACTATGTTATCTCCCGAATGAAAACTTCAGGTATAATCATTATATTTCTGTTTTTGTTCATTTTATTAACCTGGTTTTTAGAAGTATTCAGAACAGTATTCAGGACATTCCACAGTGGAATTAATTATCCTTCATCTAGTTTTTTTGTTTTTACATAATGAATAACTTCAGCACATTTACAACTGAGAGAAGCTTTGGTGAAGCCATTATGAACAAAATTATGAACATATTCCTGAAAAGAAAAGATTTCATTTTTGTCAAATAGATATCAGAAAGAACGACTGTGATAAAAATGCTAGGGAAAGATTTTTACTCTAAATTATGCTAGTACTTGTCATCTTCAATTCCTAGGAACTCTCTTACTGCTATAGTTTCTGATGGTCTAGATCTTCCAAGACCTTCATCAACACTTAAGAAGAACAGGAGGCTAGATGAGAGCATTCCATTTTACTAAAACCAAACCTTTTTTTTTTTTAAGTAGGAGAAGAGGCATTTTATTACTTCTAGCTGGATTAGCAAACAGTGATTTTATATATCATTTTAGAAGAATCAAGAAATCCCCCTCATAAAGGACAATATGACTTGAGGGTCCTTTGATAGCATCACATTCTTCCCTGGGTGTTCTAAAAGGTCACTGGAATTTGTTTCTTAGGCTTCTGTCTCTGAGCTTCACAGAGGGATTGGAATATTTTCCAGAAGGGCATCATGGGGTCTCCCTGCCAATGAGAAGATTCTCATCCCCAAGCAGGGTCCTCAGCAGCAGCCATGTCTCATGGCGCTTAGGCTACTCACTTAACATCTCTGAGGCTTTTTTTTTTTTGCCTCAAAGTTTCTGTATAAAATTTAAATGAACTACAGCTATTTATGCTCTACCCCCCATGACTTTAGATTTTGCCAAGGTTCTTTCCCTTCAATTACACATCTACAGTTAATCACACACATTCACACACCTGAAATGGAAACAATCTAAGGGCTGCTTAAACTTCACTAAACACACATCTGCTAAATGATTTACATTATAGAGGTTTTTTATTTAAAAAAAAAAAAGAGAGAGAGCAAATCACACCCTGCAGAAGAATAGGAACAGAGCAGCAGGAATTCAGAACTTCCCTCTCTTCCCTAGCTTTCCTTGGAGATTTAATAATGATTTTAAAAGAAAAAATTTAACAGGATATCTGCCTGCTGACTTTCTTTTTAATTTTTACTTTAGTTCGGTGGTTCTTAAATATTCAGACACAAAAGTGTTACACAGGATGTGTGAGTGCTATGGTGAATCCTGTGCATGGCTTATTTGGATCTGGGCTTTCCTGTCCAAAGTGAGCATGAGGACAGAGAGAGACTGTGATTAGGCGAGTTCAGGTGATAGGTAGCTTCCTGAAGCAGACTCAGCAGTCTTTTTAATCATTTTTTTGTTTTTTGGTATTGCTTATCTGAACTTCATTTTCCATTCTCTTTTATTTTTCCATTAGGATAAATAGCAAATTCTTCCATATTATTTTCTTAAGGTGATAACATTCCAAAAATTGATCTCTGACCTTTGCTTCTGTTCATATATTCTGAATGTGTAATAACATATTTGAACATCTTTTAATTACAGTGGCGATGGAACTTAAACTAATCATCACTTGATGCATTTATTAATTTCAGGTAGTTGTCACGAGATTTAAAGGGCCCTGGAGTGGTTAAAGAGTTGTCTTGGAACTGTGGATTGCTAGGCTGAAAAGTTGTTCTTAGATTGTTTAATCCATACATGGAGTGGGTGAGCACCTTGCTTGATATTACAATAAATCACTCAACATTAGCAAGTAGGTGCAAAGACTAGATTCTGCCTCCAGATCCCTGGACCAGGCCTCTCTGAATGCTTTGTGCACAATCTGCTTCCAGCAAATCTGTGCCACAAGGTAATTTCATAATTTAACACCATTCTAAAAGCATAATTTTTTTCACATTGAGTTTCTAGAAAGCCTAGGGAATATAGAAGTCAAACTAGGCTGCTCCATGATCCCCTCCTTGGGTTTAACTTTTCCACTTGACTCATTTGGTATTTTTCATGATGATTATTTTTATAAGAGATGATTCCCTAATTTGTCTCATTTTCCATGCTTCAATTGTGCCAATCCTTACTCAGATACGTTCATTGGAGACAATCAAGGAAAACAATATAATTTCCATGCTGCTTGATGGACTGTGTTTTTACAAAACATGGATCTTACTCAGAAAGAGATTATTGTTCATATTCTTCATGGGAACAACAGAACATATTTAGTGACTTTTATCCTATTTCTTTGTTTTCAACTTCTGAAAGTATACTCTGATTATTTACTCTTCTCTTTCCTCTGGAAACCTAAAGATTAAATCATTGATTTTGCAGTTTTCTTCAAGGAAATAGAAGAATTTCTTTCTTCACTTAGTTAGCCTATATACTTTTTTCTTACATGTCTAGGGAATTCTAGGTTTTCTGATGACACATTTGATGTGTATGACCCCATTTTGGATCAAACAAGATGGCTTAAATAGAGCTGAGTGACATTTGATTGCAGTTTTGAAGGTGAAGCCAGGGGATGTGGATGTTGGAAAGACCAGGCAGCTTTCACCAAATCAATTCCTTTTTGCTCCTGGGAATATAACCAGATATATTTTTCAACTTCCCTTTTAGTTAACAGCTGAATTCTAACTAATGGAGGGTATATAGAGGTGTTATGCATCACTTCCAGGCATGGGCATTAAAAATATCTTATGCTCTGTTCATTCCATAACTATTTATTGAGTGTCCACTGTGCTACAGGCCCTAGTAAATGGGGAAAATGATGGTACTGACAGAATGGTACCAACTAACAGGATTAAAGAAGGTGAAATTTCTTTAAAGGCAAAGAATCTGTACAACCTATTTCTACCTCAGAAGTTTGACTAATTCACAGTGTATTTTAAGAACCTTATTGAGGCATAATTGATACATAAAGGACTGTGCATATTTAATGTTTAAAATTCAATGATTTGGAAATTCTTTCTTCAAGAGCTGAGATTCTGTCCAGGCATGGGTGAAAGGTCAAACTCATGTACTAGACTCACCATAGTCAAAGCAAAACATAATCTAGGGGAACCATTATGGAGGGGGGAGGGAAGGGAGAGGGAGGGAGGGGAGAGGGAGGGATGTTAGGGAGGGTAAGGGGGGAATCAACAAAGTATCTTACTCTTTACTCCCCTGAGAAGCCAAATAATTCTTATGCAATCATTTAATTCTGGAAAATGCACAATCATATATATATATATATATATATATATATAATCAGATATATATTAAAGTATTTATATATATATTGGGGGAAAATACAGTCAATAGATTGGGGTGTGGGTGCTGTGGGGGTGATCCTGGATTAGGATCAGGGGCATATCATATTGTTACTACATATGCATTTATAATCGCACAGCAACACAACTCCTCAATAAAATAAAATCATTAAATGATTTGGGAATGTGTAAACACCTATGAAACCATCACTACAGTGAAGGTGACAGGCATATCTAACACTTCCCAAAGTCTTCTTGACATTAAGTGCACAGTACTATGTTGTTAACTGTGGATACTGTGTTGAACTGATCTCTACAACTTATTCATTGAATATGACTGAAACCTTGTGTTCCTCATTTCCACCACTCCCTATCCTCTAGACATGACTACTATATTTTCTGCTTCCATGAGTTTGACTTTTACAGATACCACCTGTGAGCAGAACCAAGTGTTATTTGTCCTTCTTGACTGCTTTATTAGGGCAGAGGACTGGCACACACATTTCTCCATAGAAGGCCACTATCTTAGACTGACTTAGAGAAGTTGCAAAGAGAGGCTCAGGAAGAGGGAAGAGTGGTGATCTCAAACTGGGTCTTCAAAGGGTCCTTCAACTTTTACCTTTCCTGTAAATGCACTAGTATCAATGTGGGAAGGCTGAATCATGGCAATAGCCTCAGTGCAGAGTGAGGATACAGGGAGTCTGAGACCCCGCGGGAAGTTGGGTAAGGGTTGTTGGTGATAAAGAACAAAATTTCCTGGTTTTGACAAGTGTGTGCTATACTGTTAGGTTTGGTGATTGTTTTGATGAGGTCTTGTTTCTGTTCAAGCAATATCACTGGCAAGTTCATGTCCTCATGGGATTGTGAAGGGCTGGAAATTTGCCCCTCTCCCTAGTTACGGGCTTTTGTTCCTCTTGCTTTGTGTAGTCATCTTTGTTTCCCTCATCCAAGGTATGTTGCTGAAACTGTTGATATTTTTATATGAAGTCCCATCACCCTTGTGGCCATTCTGTAGCAATGGTGAATCAAACACATACATACACACTCACACACACACACACGGCCTATTATTAATATACCTGCTATAAGTTTAGATAGGCAGACTAATAAGAAAGCAACTACATAAAGCTGTAATAAAAGTTATGGAAAATTCTAAGAAGGAAAGTAACCAGATGGTGGACAGTGCCACTGTTGGCCCATTGTGAGTCCCTTGATACATATTAGAAAAGAATGTCTTCTGTGAGTTTTTAACAGAATGTGGGGAGTATATGGAGACCAGTTCTCATACTGTAGTGACTGCAAGGACCCAAGATGGCCCTGGGGATTAGTGATAGCAATTCTTAATCTAACACTTTACAATAAGTTGGCCACCAACCATGCAACTGAGTAGCCAAATGACCTGGCAAGCAATGAATAAAATATCTGACAATAAATATGTGACCTCAATACTGAGTGGTGTTGTTTCCCACCAAAGAAACCACTGAATATATTCATGGTGGAGCACAATCTGCATGCTTTCTCACAACTACTGAACAGCCACAAACCACAGCTTCCCTTCCTCTAAATCATAACTTTATTCAAAACTTCAAATAATTCTGACTTCAAACTGTTTTGTTATAATATTCCCTTTTCTCTTTCCATTTCCGTATTCAAAAGTTTATTCTTGGCGATATATAAAGGAAGGGGGAGAGGGAGGTGTGTGTGATATCAAAAAGATGGGTTTAGGAGACTTAGGTTTAAGTATCTTTCTATTGTTTGTAACACATGTGATCCTGGTTATGAAGCTTAACCTGTGTTATTTTCTGTTTCATCATTTATATAATGAAAATAATGAATAGTGGGGAGCTGGTACATAGTAAACATGTAATAAATGCTTATTGATTCCTAATTCAGTTAAATAAAGATATAAAATCATTGGTTGGGCAAGATTAAGAGGTAAGGTAAGGATGCCCTAAAAGGTTCTCTTCCCTCTTGACTTGTGGCTGCTTAAAGTGTGACCCATTTTAGTCATTATTACAACTCCTTCGCCTCCTTCAGCTTAGCAATTTTTACTCTTAGCTTTTCTGACATGATTCAGGAATAGCCACAAATAGATTAAACAGGATCATAGTTCATGAAATGGGTGAGATTACAAAAGTACTAAGGAGGACTCACTTTATGCACACAACCTGACATAACGTAAAAACTTTCAAACTGAAAATTCACTGAGCTCAGAATGCACTAAATGAAACAATAATACCAATGATAGAAGGAAGATCAGTAGAGTGGACAGAGTGTATTGGGGAAGGGAGGAGAAGAAGGAAAGGGAAGGTACTGGGGAATGAGACTGATAAATTATGTGCATGTATGATTATGGCATAATGAACACCACTATTATATATGGTTAAAATGCACCAATAAAAGTTTAAAAATATTTCTTTCAAAATTAAAACATTTAGTGAGAAGAGGAAGAATTTCAAAGTTAAGTGATTTAATGCATAATACAATGTAATTACTCCATTTCCCTCACTGAGCTGGTACACAGAAATACCCTGCACGGTTTGAGCAATTTAGCTTTGCCTAATGTAAGAATTTAGATGCCACATCCTTTGCAAAAGCATATTACTCAGGTAGTTTTAGTTAATGTAAAAGATGATGATGAAATAGAAATGAGGTGTTAGTGGTCAGTTTCAAGCATGTAGGGGAAAATAAAAAGGTAAAAATAGAACCTTAAACTTCTTATCTTGAATAAAAGTTTATTTGTTTGCTACAAATCTGGATGTTCCTGATCCCCAAGAACATACCAGAGGTGGGAACATGCCTTGGGGACTCTTCCACTATAATTTGAAGAATTATTGGTAAGATACATCTTGTCCAGTCTGGGGAGGTAGCTGTTACCTTAGGCAGAGAATGAAGCTGCTTGGATCTAGTAAATGTGGTGACCTCTAAGAAATGACAACAGGTTAACATTTATTTGAAGTTTGTTTTAAAATGGATATTTCTCAAATATGCGTTTTAGGAACAAGATATAAATTTTTTATGTATTTTTTGTTTTAGCATGTATTTCCAGTTATATATAGAATAAATCTCCCTTTAATGTGATAGAGATTTCACATATATTTCCTGGGAGGATTTCAAAACTCCTACAAATAAGACATCATCATCCCTTTCATCATAAAGGGCAAAATAAAGGTTCAAAGAAGTTAGACTTTCTCAGGACCACAAGAGAAGTGGTCCAAGGAGAGTCTTTGGCTCTCATGTCCTACATTTTATTGTCACATCCAAGATACTGGTTGGGAGATGCTTACCTCCCCCTCCAAAGTCCAAGTAGGAGAACGTCCATAGTGTTTTGAGGACTAGCCTTATGAGCACAAATGTAAGCATGGCAGCCACACCTGGAGGCATCCGGTGTCTTTAGTGCTGTTCTGCAGTGGTCTCTAAACTACGTAGAGGAGGGCCTAGAGAGCATTCACCCTCTGTGTGACACATTCATCATTTCCATCTCGATGACATATAGAGGGACATTCTTTCTAGCCTGCCACGCTATGGTGATTAAGTGCTTATCTGGAATCAATTGTTTCACCCACCTGACAGAAGCCATCTCTTTGCTTTTTGTGTAGCTGATCCGAACTGAAACCCTATGAAGAGCATCAACTTTCTTCATGTGAGTGCTCTTATTTTCAAGATGTATCTTCTCTGGAATTTCACTCTCTTCAGTTCTTGTGTCCACCAGAGTCTTGGTCCTATGCAGCATAGACAGCTGTGCATGGCCCTATATTTAAGTAAGGTTTATAGGAGAAGGTTAATGGGAGAAAAAAATAATCAGAAAAAGGCATCTTGAGCTTTGGTTATTTACCAAATAAACGGGAATGGCACAGATGTTGTGGTGGAGTAACAATTGTGAGATGATCTGAATGACATCTCAGGGAGTAGAAGCCTGTTGAGTTGTGGAGATGTGTCACTGTGTTTTGAGCACCAGGAAGAGCTGGATTGTGTTTGGCATTTTGACCCATATTTTCCTCCATATATACCCTGAGAGCATTGTCCTGGCCTAGTACAGGGACACAATTGAAGTCAAGAGAATAGTTATGAGAGAAACATCACCAGATGCTAGATCAGAACTGGGTGGGCTTAGTTCAAGGAGACAAAGCAAAATCCCAAGACAAAGCCAAGGCAAAAAGAGGTGGGGCACTAATATTGGGTGAGAGTAGGACTTGGTGCATGGCAGTAGTTGGAGCGGTCATAGAGACCCTTCATTCAAGCCCTAAAGCAGTTTGGAGAAATTCGGAGCATCCCCATAAGGCATCCTATCAATGGGCGTTGAGATAACAGTTGGGAGCAATTGGGAATATGTTATTATTTTTTCTATTTTTATCTCTGAGTTCTTCACAAAATTTTGTCATTTTAATAGAAGAGTTTCTTTTTAATTGAGTTAAAGCCCAAACATGAACAACAAAGTAGGGATCGCTCTGTGACACTGGCCAATATAAATGCATCTCTCAATGTAGATTCTGGAAAGTGGGGACTTTGGCTGAATTTTCTGCCATACAGATAGATTGAAATGATATGAAAATTCCATTCATGTGGCTTAGGATTAGGTATTTTCTGAGGAGCAGTGATAAAGGAGGGATTTTAGGTTTATTGAAGAAAGAGTTAACATACGCTCGTGTGTGTGCATGTGTCTGTGTATGTGTGTATAAATTGGCTAGAACCAGACTTGTAAAAAACAGACTTGTAAGCTTTTAGAGTACAATTTAAACCTTTATGAATCAGCATAAATCTATCAGTTTAGATTAGAGTTGGCAAATGGAAGACTTAGTGCCAAACCATGTGCCTGTTTTTAAAAATAAAATTTTATTGAAACACAACCTGACCTTTCATTTACATATCATTTCATTGCTCTATAATGACAATGCTGAGCAGTTGTAACAGAAACCATATAATCCATGAAGCTTGAAATATTTGCTATCCAGCATTCACAGAAAAGGTTTAATGAACTCTGATTTCGATGAACAGAGCAGGAGGCTTGCAGGTATCACAGAAGCTGAAGAACCCAATCAATATCTTGATTGACTTGTGGAACATCACTCTTCTCAGGTTTCCTTCCACCTCACTGGCCACTTCTCAATTCTCTTTCTCTTTTCCAGTAGAATTTCATTTTTTAGAGCAGTTTCAGGTTCATAGCAAAACTGATCAGAAATTTCAGAGATTTTCCAAATGCCATTTGCCCCCACACTGCATAGCTTTTCCTATCATCATCAATATCCTCAGCCAGAATAGCACATTTATTACAATTACTGAACCTTAAGATGTCATTATCACTTAGAGTCCACAGTTTACATTCTACATGTTTGGACAAATGTACAATGACATTCATAGACCACTATTGTAGCATACCAAGTTTTTTACTGCCCTAAAAATCCTCTGTGCCTCACCTATGCATCCCTCTTTACCCTGATTTTTCATTGAATTTTTACTGTCTTTATAATTTTGACTTTTTCAAAATGTCACAAGTTGGACTAATATAGTATGTAGTTCTCTCATATCTTTTCATGACTTGATAGCTCACTTCTTTTTAGTTCTGGTAAGTGTTGCATTATCTGGGTGTGCCACAGTTTATTTATCTCTTCACATATTCAGGGACATTTAGTTGCTTCCAAGCCTTGGCAACTATGAATAAAGCCACTATAAATTCTGTGTGCAGGTTTTGGTGTGGATGGACTAATATCAAGGAGCTTAGTGTTCCTTGTGATGTCTCTCTGTTTCCCAGGAGAGCCCTCAGACTTCTTTTATTATTTATTTATAATGATTTTATTCAGAACTTCATGTACTTTTTTACATACTGACAACTGCCAAGTTTAGTTTCTAGCTTATATCATTCCTTTGAATTCCAGGTTTCTGTATGTAATTGCCTGCTTGACTCTCTCCATTTGGATGTCTAATACTTCAGACATAATGTGTCACAATCTCCAGATTTTCTGTCTCAAAACATATCGCCACCTTCTCAGTTTCCCTGTTTTCAGTAACAACTCTATGTACAAAGTTGCTCTGGCTAATAGGTTTGAAAACTTCTCCCATCCAACCTATATAGTCCTTCAGTAATTCTGTTGAATTTACTCACACATTATCTTTATAATGTGACCACTTCTTACCACCTCAATGGCCCCCAAAGCCATCCAATCTACCTTTACTCCTCGTTGAGATGTAGCAACACTTCTGACTTTCTTGCTGCTGAATTTACCTATTTCCAGTCTGTTTCTAACAATATGGCTAGAATGAGCTTTTAGCAATAAGAGATCCCTGTTAATAACTTCACTAATACCAAGCATAAATGAAGAGATATAACTTAATTGTTTCATGGATCAAATTGAAGGAATAGATGTTGGCTACCATTTGTCATTGCTGAGTAGTTACAAATGTGTGTCAGTTTCCATTAAAGGTAACAGCAGTAGTCATAATGGCAGGAACTAATCTACTAAAGAAAATCCCAGCCTCAAAGAGAGTATAAATAGGAGTCTCCGTGTTGTTTACAACAGTACATCTGCAGCACCATGGGCTATGAGAAGGTTCTGCCTGGAGATATGAGGTGGGGAGAGGGAATTAGTGTGTAAAGTATATTAACGTGACATCTCTATGTAGGGCTGGGAGGGAAGGGATGATATTGGTTGTAAGACATGACACAGAGTTGTCAGTAGTGTGTGGAATGTTTACAGCATTGTAAAAACAATGAACTAAAGAAATATTTATAGCAGGATTACTTACAACTGCCCAAGAGTCCATTGACTGATGAATGAATACATGACAAGTGATATATACTTACAGTGAAGTATAAGTCAGTCTTAAATAGCAAGTAACTTGGACATATGCTACAACATGAATGAATCTTGAGCACATTAGGGTTGGTGAAATACACCAGTCACAAAAGGGATAATACTGTGTGATTCCATGTATACAGAGTACCTGGAGTAGTCAGATCCATAGAGACAGAAGTAGAGCACTGGTTGCCAGGAGCTGGGAGCTGTAGTGATGTAGTGATGAGCAGTTAGTGTTCAGTGATATTGGAATTTTAATTTGAAAAAGTGAGAAGACTCCTTAGATGGATGGTGGTGATGTTTGCACAATCATGGGAATGTACTTGATGCTGCTGACCTGTACACTGAGGAATAATGAAAATGCTAAATGCTATGGTATGTATATTTACCATAATAATAAAAAAGGAAAATCTTGCACTTTTCTGAAGAAAACCTTCCCAAAGTTCCTTATCATATTTAGAGTAAATGCCAATGTTTGTGTCATAGTCCATAATCCCTGAGTCATCTGGCCTCCCACCTCGGCCCCTTTGACATCTTTCTCATGGCTGCCCTCTGCTCTAGTGCTCTTCAAATGCAATCTTCCTCAAGACTCTGATCTTGGTGTCTCTTTTTCTGGGAACAGATCCCCCTCCCCAGATACCTCTTGTTTCTGATTAGTGATCAATAAGGCTTTCCCTAACAACTGTATCTTAAATTGTGACCTCTGTTTTTGACACTCACCCGGCTTTTCTCCATATCATTTATGCTGTCTGACACATTCATGTGGTCTAACACATTATGAGTTAATTACTGTCTGTAATTCCCCCTGCTATGGAATTTGACACCCATGAGAGAAAAGATTTTGCCATTCCTTATAGCTGAATGTTCAGTGCCTAGAGCAGTATCTGAATTGTAATAGGAAACCTGTAACAATTTGTTTAACTAATGCATGGTATATCTGTGACAAATCCAAAAGGAGATAGGACCTGTGAGAAATATGAAAGATTTTATTATCCTGAAGCATTTGAATTTATATTTTAAAGGATGTATAAGACAAAAATAAATAAATAATACAATAAAATAAATTAAAATATAATGAATTCAGCAAGGAGCCACCTGCTTTTCTACCTTCATTAAGACTTAGATTATATTACACTTACAACATACTGTTAAGTGTCATCTAGATTTGCCACCAACCCAGGACTTGAATCCAGGGTTTCTTCCTCCCACCCACGGCTCTTTATTTTATACTGTGCATAAAGGAAATAATCCTGTTTATGTTTGAATCCTGCATCTCTCTGCTTTGTTGTCACGCTAGACAACATCTTGAAACATCTGATCCTTGTTCATTATAGGCTCTGTGCTCAGTCTGATCTTGAATTGCCCATAACTATTCCAACATGGTGGCTCCATTTGGCTCATCATTGCACCAAACAGAAGAGATCATTGTAGATAGAGAAATCAGGACCTTATTAGAACCTGAAGTTTGAACATTTCATCTTATTCTACCCCCTAGTTTAAAAAAAGTACCACATGTAGCTAGTTGAAAGACTGCTTTTTCAGGAAGGAGGTCTCTTCTCTAATCACTTCCAGAACTTGGTTGGATGTGTCTGCTGTTCTGGGATTTTGGTGAGTGAGTAAGTTCCCTGGGCCTGGGGGCCAACTGAGTTGGAGCTCTAGAGGAGAAAAGCTATTCATTCAAAGCTGTCAGCACATCTTTTTCTGTGAGTTACTCTCTCCAACCTATTGGACTTTTTCCCCCCTTTGGTATAACACAAGTCTTTCTGTAAGAATGGGGCCTATTCAGAGCAGGTCACCACAAACAGATCTCCTTGTTAATATGCATTTGAGCCAAAATGTACTCCTCAGTAAATAGAACTGGGAAGAAATGAAAAGGTTGACTCAGACAGCATTTGTTATGTGGCATTTTTGAATATGTTAATATTAACTTGGCCAAACAAAATCCCCCTCTCTACCCTGGCACTGAACTTGGGTGGCATGTTTGACATAACAACTGGAACACACAATTTTATCATAGAAATGAAGTGAGAGTACATCTTGACTGGAAGTGTCAGAAAAGAGTGGACTGAAGTTAAATCTGCTCCCTCCCAACTTGGAAGCCCTCCCCAGAGTCCAGGGAAGAACAGGAATAGCACATTAGGTGTAGAGCTCCAGCCAGCTTTGGTTTTTGACCTTGGCTGCCATGTAAACTGTGGATTTTGTAAAGAATCATGCTGACTCCATCATTCATCCATTACTGGCCCTGAAGGCAAGGTCTACACAACAGCAAAACAACTTAGTGATTCAGACTGAAGCTACACCAGGGAATTTCCAATCTGTTGTTGCTTTCAGTGGTTTCAAAGCATGTCATAAAATTCATCCACTGATTTTTTACAAATTAAGGTAAATTTATTTTTAAGGAAAAAAGATGACATTTGAAAATGAAACTTCAAAAGCAGTAAGGATTATCTATCTGTATAATGCCTAAGTAAATGACAGAGACCCAAAGAAATCATTCATCAGCTGGTTATTGGGGCCTCAATAGACCAAACAACCATTTCGATGAGTTATATTTATTATTATTATTATTGAACAGCGTTCATTTTTCATGTTTACTTGAGAAACATTGCATTGTATTAAATTAAAAGTGAAGTTGGATTATTATTTCAAGGAAGGGCTGTTCATGCATTCTTTAAAATTAAACAAATACAAAGTCTTTCTTTTTCCTTTCTTCCCTCCCTCCCTTCATCTCTTCCACTGGGGAGAGTGAACTTGTTCGCAAGTCTTATGAATCCAGTAATACTTTTTAAAACAGGGAGATATATGAATAATTTTTTTCTTTATGCCATTTTGATACTTGAGTAGGCCTTTGAGTTTTCCAATAATAAAGAAGTTGAATGAAACCTCACTTATTTAATTATAACCCATTGTCCTTGATGCCCCTGCAGTCTATAATCATTTGCTGATGTCTCCAAAGTTTTTGTCCAACTCAGCCTGAATGAACAGCATCATTATAGCAAATACTCCCTTCAACTCTGATAATAGGTGGGCAGGTCACATGTCATCTGTGAGCCTTGAAGTTCTGAAATCAATATTCATTATCCCAGCTTCTCTGGGAAGTGTTGAACGTTAATTACCTTGAGGTTTTAGAATTACACTGAAGTGTACTAGCTTAGTGGTGAAGTGAGATCCTGGAATGGTAGTCATGTGTCCTCAGATTGGCTATGCAGTATTAAGTAAGATTTCTTAATCTCTGTGTGTGCTAACTTCTTTATCTGCACACCTGGGACAAAAACATTTCAGTATCAATAAAATTATTGTGATAAAAAATCAATACATGAAAACACTAAGTGTCGGGAGCGGGATCCGCCATGCCAAGATGGCGCCTGAGGCTAGGGCCCCACCCAGTTCTTTGAGGAAGTAGAAGCACTAATTCAGATGGGAGCTTCATTCTCATGTTATGCCAGGTTCACCATCAGCCTGCATAACCCAAAAATGCCCTAAAAAAGCCTCATTTAATATCAATTTTGCAGCTTAGCTCCTTTTTACAAAGGAAGGAGAGACCAACTAATTATCTGTTTAATAGCCATCTTTTACAATGCAAATTACATGAGCTAACGCCTAAACAGGTTTGAAAAAAAAA